>VDFB02339163.1:0-19051 GCA_007258455.2 Sequoia sempervirens
TATTCCTTTGAAGAATACAACCTTTCCTCATCGGATGCCACCTTGTCCAAATTTATACTTAGCCCACCCTCGGGGCGCTTAAAGTAATCATCTCTATTGGAATCCCCAGCTCATTGGTGATGTATTTTTTTGCTTCTTCTTGTTGCCCCTTATGTCGCCTCTCCCTCTCTTCTAATATTTGCATAGTGGCTTCCATTTTAAGTGGCTTTTTAGGTGACAAAGGAAGAGGTAAGGCAACAACAATTTGGGCCATCCAAGCTTGAACCTTGGGGTCAAGGATCACCCTAGAAATTTCAATGGATATTTTTTGCATATATGCTATGAAAGCATGCGACAGAGTAAGAGGTGATAGAGTAAGAGGTGACACAGTGACAATGGTCATTGCAGGTAGTGGGGAAAAAAGAGTGGATAGTATAGGAGGAAGTGAAGAAGATGAAAGTGGGGATGTAGTGGAGGAGGAGGAATCAAGTACCATTACCAAAGATGTTGGTGAGGTGGAGGCAAGGTGGATAGAAATATCCACGACCAACAGAGCTGAGATGGGTAGTGCTTGGGAGGTGGAGGATGGAGGAGTGGCAATGGTGGTAGCAGTAGCAGGGGAAAAAGTGGTAGGTAGTGAGTGTGGTTGCTCGGGGTCCTCCTCTATTTTAGGAATTTCTCTCATGAACCCCCTATCTTCTTCACTTTCTTGGATGATTCTCCCTTCATGGTCTTCCTGGAATATACCTTATGTTTAGGATTACACTTGGGTGCATCCTTCATTTTCTTTGACATTGCCATTAGCATGGACTTGGGTACCTCTTCTAATGGGGTAGTAGTTGATCCACTATCTATTTCACTTTTGAGCTCATCCTCGAGCTCACTATATGTCAATTTAGCACCCTGTATTTTGAGTTGGACAATTTGGGAATCTATCCATTGCCTAGTTCTATTCTCAATGGGCCATGTCAATATATCAAGGTGAGTGACCTCTTCTTCATTCCAATCTATCATAGGAAAAGGAAATCGGTTGCCTTAGAAAGACCACTTGCTCTGATATTTCATGCATTTTCCATTGTGGGGTTAACCATTACCCTTTTTTGGAACTCATTGATGTTTATGTTTCCAAGATTGGTGTCTGATGCTGAGTCCCAGGTAGAGGAGAGCTTGGAGGTACACTCCACTCCATGAAATTGGTATTTCATCTAGTCCTTTTCTTCTTTTCCCCTTAGCACTCATGTAGGTTTCTTTCTCTTATTAGCTTTCTTAGCAAACTCCCTAGATGGACCCGCAATAGGTTCCATAAATCCTATATGCAAAGATGTATTAAGTGCATTCATATATAAATAAGGGAAAGTGTTAGTCAAATCCTACAAAATGAGAGTTAGATCTAGTAATTCATCATCAAAAGATCACAAAATTCATCAACATCAACCATTTTAGGCTTGTTTGGATCATACAAGGAAATGCAGGCCCATGGATGCAGGTTTCCCTAGGATAGAAGCCATTAGGAGGGACTAGGAGTAGGACAACATTGAGGCCACGAAGACCCAAAGGCAACCACCCATAGCAAAAATTCTACATTGTGAGCCTGACAGTCAAAGTTTCCATGAGGCCATTTGACACGTGTGGAAGTTGGTTGTAAGGAACTTGAAGTTTCTTGGTTAAGCTTTGATGCATTTGTAGGTCTAAGACATTGAGGTGCAAAAAGGTTGAAGGAAATTTTGTGCCTCTGCCATTAAGCAACGAAAATTAGAAGATAGTGGTCTGCAAGAGGAATTCCACACTATAGGACTTGTGGGAACTTTAGACATTAAGCATGATGTTTTTACCTCTTAGGGGGGTGGAATAGAGCTATCAGGCTGTTGTCATAAGTTTTTAGTTAAGAACAATGTTGTCAGGATGGTAGTTTGTAGGCGGCAATCTGCATAAGTGGACCCATAGCTAGCTCACAGATAGGGTGCATGCATTAGAGATTTTCAAATTTTGTAAGGGAAAATCCCCCTTGTAGAACCCACCATGTAGAAGGACATGGGCATGAGGATGTTAGAAAATGATGATAGGAAAGCAATCACCCACATGTGGCTACCTACAAAAACCAATCTGCAGACCCTTCTTATGTAGTTATTTTTGCATTGAGCAAATAGGGAAGCATGATGAGAGGGTCGGAGTCTGTAATGCAGATGAAAGGGTGGCTTTTTTGCTAGAAAATTACATTCAACAGATGGCGAGCCACAAATAGTAGCCCACAAGGAACAACCCACAAGCTTTCAAAGACTTAGAAAATTTTGAGAAACCGACAACAATAGTCAAAGTGAGACCCACAACATGGAAGGAAGATAACACTAGGTCATTAACTAGTGATTGTGAGAAGATGACCGCTCGCACACAGCGAACCACAGAAGTGGACCCATGGTAGGTCTAGGACTTAAGTTCTTCATTGGGATTTTCCTCAGTTTGACCAGGCAATTATTGCAAGGGTGCAGGCTACAAAGAGGCTCATGCCATGGGAAGAAGAATGAAGGAAATTGTTGACAATGATTTTACGCGCAGCAAATAGGGTGAATAAATTCCTCACAAACAAATGGCAAAGAGCCTATCCTTCTTGAAATATGTGGAACAAATACAATATAAAAGGGGATTATGCTTTAATAGGAAAATATTGGCTTTAGTTCAATCCCATGTCTCTGATAACTAGGTCATGATTGCACTAGGGTTACTCTCAGGTATGATGTGATATTGCTATTAATCTCAAAGGGACTATAGTTCTTTAGAATTATATATATTAGGCATTGAGTTTCCAATTGGATCATAAAGACAAATATCATGAAATCAAAAGATTTGCAATAATATTTCATGAATATCAACAAATTATTTTCTATCACTTAAGTAGATTTAGCATTCAACAATTTCATAGAAAAAAATGAAATAATTTCAATAGAATTCCATCCATTCATTTAATTTTGGAACATTTTTAAGAATTTAAACATCTATTCTAAAATAAAGCATAAAAAATACTAAAAATTAAAATTTTCTCCTAGTTATTTTTCATTCAAGCCCCAAAGAATCAACTAAAATACAACAAACCACTTTATACTTCACCAGATTGCTTCATAGCTACATATAAAATGGTGCGAGCTTTTAAAGAGAGGTGTTTTAGTTTGGACACCGAGTAGGTTCTGTATGCACCCTTAAACAATGCAACATACAACCTTGTTTAGTTGAACTAACAAAACTAGCTACAAAAGATTCATGAGATAGGTAGCTATCAAATTGGCTCTGATATTAATCAATGTCTATGCGGATACAAAGTTTTACACCAAAATGATTCAAAAAATAGGAAAAAGGAACAAAACTTGAAAAAGTTTTATGCTCTTCCAACATCCAAAAATTCTGAACTTAAAATAAAAAAGGGGTATCATCTGGCCTTTTATAGAACACAAGGATTAGATAGGATAAGACAAATACATGAGAGGAAATAAAAAGGACCAATCATATCAAGGCATGTGGAATGTAGTGACTGATAGGATAATTGCAATCAAAGTCAATGGAGGTCAACTCCAATTGCATGTTGAAGCTCTTTGAGTGTTAATGTTTAATTATCAGGGTTCTTTCTTAGAACCAAACAAATCCACTCAAACTAATATAGGAACTTCCTACAAAATTAGAGTGATCAGGTGAAAGTATTGTTCCTACACCTCGGGATCCTCCTTGATTTGAACATTCTAGGAATGAGTCACTCCTGAAATAAGTACACTTCTCTGCCGCATGCTTGAACTCTAGAGTCCCAGGATTCTGGTATCTAGGACATCTCAACGAACTCTATTCCAGCATGAGATTTTAAAGTGCATCATTGAACTTGGCAACATCATCAGATTTTTTTGCAAATACAATTTGCCTAACCATCCATACCCAAAATTTGCATCGCAATCTATATCTCTTGCAATCACAAATTCCACACATTAAATCTCTATTTAAAGAAAGAAAACATTTATAACATCTGATGTAAATAAAACCATTATTCAAATTTTAGTACAAAAATATCATAAATAACATGCTTTCTAGCATATCATAAATTCTCACTTATATACTAGATTAAACCAGAATATCATAATCATTAGTTAACCTCAAAAACTTAAAATTTCATTTTGCATTGCAACTCAGTACCTAATATCTGATATTCATCTTTACCCATGAAATTTCCCGAACTTCAATTTTACTTGACTTCCATTTTACTAGACTCCAAATATCAGATGAAAGCCTTCCTTTCAAACTCGCATTACCTTTTTCCTTTTCAAATAATTCCAATTCCTCGTACCTAAAACACTTACATTACGAAGCACTCTTTGATTAAAGATTTCTCTTTTCCTTTCACTTCCAGTAATATTTCAATTTGTTATCTTGTGCCATAAGAGTTATGTTTTCACTTGGGTCCCCAAGTCTTTCAGCCTTGGGGTGTTTTGTGAGACCACAAAAAAAAATGCAACCAATAAAACCAAATTTAAACCAAACTTGAAGTTAAATCACTAGTTGTAAATTATAATTTATACATATTTTAAAACAATAACTTTTACCTTTACCTAGATTCTAACATAAAAAAGTAAAACTCCATTAGAAAAATCTGTGTGTGCTCTTATCAGTTCTAATTTTTGGAACTCAGTGAAAAGAATCAGTTGATTAACATTGATCTACATATTATAGTAATCCTCCAAAGCCAACCAGGGATACCCCCAACAAGGTTATCGTTGTAATTCCCCCAAACATAGCTCTACTGCTAGCCATGCGTTCATAGCCCCAGTAGAGTTATTTGGATAGCCTAAAGAGTTATATTTTTTTAGATATGGAAATGATAGTTCATTTTTATCTTTTGATATTTCAATCATAGCTCTTTTATCAACTTGCAAGCAATGAAGTCCCGTTATTAGGTTGGGAATTACAGTGGTAGTGAAGGTTACTTTTTGATTTTTCATTCAATGCAAATCCCTTCATCAATTCACTACTTCCCAAAAACTCATTTAATGATTTCCTATAGGTGTGTGCTTCTAGCTAAATTTTACTACTTTATGCCAAATCCTAGCTAATTGTAACTCGCTATATGTTAAAAAATATGCATAAATTAAAATTTAGCAACAGACAATTTAATCAAAACATTTAAATCTTAATTTAGAAACATTAGTTACCACCCTTCCAATTAAATTTTATGGAAACTACAAAAATTTTGCTAGCAATTTTGATTTGACAATGCTATACTACATTAATGGATTAGAAATGTCATGATTACCTTGAAACATGATCACATTATTCTTCATTAAATTCGCATGCCTGAACTTGCACGTATTACTTCTCTTAACTTACACGGGTGATGATGTGTACTACCTTTCCAACTTCATTTTCCTTTATGTTTTGGACACATAAGGACCTCCATAATTAATACGACTCTTAAAAAATAAAAATGAAATGACTATTATTAATTTCAAAATCTTCAACTTGCTTGATTCACAATCTTCCTACTAATCAAATTTGAAGCAATTTATCACCAACTATGTGCAAATAATTAATTTTATTTAACCTTCCATTTTGAAGATAATTATCTAGTTGCCACCTTGCTTACAATTTCCAAGATTCCACTTAAGGCAACTATGTACTGCAACTTCCTCATGACTCTATAAATTCCACATTTCTTCTTGAATTCTTCACACTTTTTCTTTCTAGCTTTCTTGTCTTATTTCTGTAATTTTTCTATGTGTATTCTCATTTGCTTCTTGGCCATGGATACTCCAATTTTCTTAGGTTGCTCTAGCCGCTAGAATGTTTTCTTGGGAAGTATCACACCGAAAAGGCTTGAAAAGGTTTTCTTCATTCGGACTTCCCATTTCACTATGCCAAATTTGTGCTTAGTCCTTAGGAAAAATTATGTTGAATCCAACCGCTACTTTTGCTTCTATTCTAACATGGCTTCTCATTTTTTTGTGTTGCTTTTGGATATTGGGCTACTTGCTCAGGATGTTTGCACATCTGCCAATTTAATAGTGAGGCCTGAATATCTAGAGAATTTGGATATTATTTTATCTATTGCACATCCAACCATTGGGATTCCCTCCATGGATGATATTCCTTAGTTCCTGGAACATGGGGAACTAGTTCCACTCCAGCCTTTCCTCACTAACCTCCATATTCATGACTTTGAAGTTCACCAGGAAATTTCCTAAATAGGGTATTTAGCCCTAATAGAAGAGGCATCCCATATTGACTAAATGGCTACTACCATTTGCAACTTTTCTCACTCTTTTTTGACTTTTTTGATCTTTTGAAACAAGGATTTTTGATATCTCATGTATATACGTGACACACACACACACAACTTTTTGGTACATCTTAAAGCATGTTTTATTGTGCATGGTTTTATCATTTTACATTTTACATTTCATAGTTCAATTTTACAAATTTTTAAATTAACTCTCATGTGTAAGATAGGTTTAAGCATACTTTGCTAATGTAGAGGCTAGAAAAAAGAAAACAAAAAGAGAAAAAAAAAATGAAGAAACAAAACAAAAGAAAACAAAATCCTACAAAAAGAAAACTAGCCCTAACTACCCTAACTCTAACATAACAAAAGATTAACCTTAATAAAACACCTTATTTTAATTTCTATGACTATTTCCTTTGCAGTTTTGGTATGAATTACAATGGGTTTATCTTTGAATTCATTCAAAAAAAATTCTAATGTTCTAATGTAATAATGAATTATCTTAAATTTTCTACATTTAATAATTGTAAATTCAAAAGTGTACCTACTAACGAATTGGCTAATATGTATGAAAATGACCTCATTAAAGATCAATTGCACACACTTCATCTAATGCAACCATACTCTACCTTCCTCTAGCCTTGGTTCATTTCCATGAACTCTCTGCACTCTCCTCTAAATATCTTCATGTCTTTGGTCCTGTCTTCACTTTGTATTTTGTTAGACTAAGATATATCACTATTTATATTGTTATTAGAGAGAGAGAAAAAGTAAAAGTTTGATACTCCATATCTTGCATAAAATTAGGAAAATTTCTTTTTATAACTTATGAATTTTCAACTTGGAGCAAAATACATGTGTTTCTCGCTCGATTTTCCCGCTTCTTCTCATTGTCTGCATTTTCCACGTATAAGGAGAATGATGATTCATCAATACTATTTAGTCATTTCTGATGCAATGTCTCTGAATCTCGACATTCTCACCTATTTTCCTACAAAATGTTAGGATTTCTTTATAAAACTTGCAGTTTTCCAACTATTTTGAGGTATTAGTTAGTTTTTTAATATTTCCAATTCCACTAGGGTTAAATTATTTTCAAATTAATAATTCCTCTCTTCTAGCAGTTATAACATCTTTTGTTAATGAAATCACTTTACTTATGGCTAAACTTACCCTAGTTAAAAAAAAATTCACACTCGAGTTCACCGTGATCAATTGTATGATGAATTCTACACTCGGTAACCTTAGCAAAGGTGGATAAACTCAAGGGATGTAATTTAGAGTTAAAATTTTTCCAATTTTTTTCAACTCCCATACTAAAAAGCCAACTTGCACTCAATTTCACTTTACAAGCTTCTTACTAAACTCAGGACTAATAATTCAAAATATTTCCCCCCTTCTAGTGCCAGTTCCTGTTGACAACAATTTTACTCGCAATAAACATGGTGAATAAATTCTTCACAGAAAAACCACTAAGATCCTATCCTTCTTGAAAGATATGGAACAAAGACAATCTAAAAGGGGATTATGCTTTAATAGAAAAAGATTGGCTTTAGTTCAAACCCAAGTCTCTGATAACTAGGTCATAATTGCACTAGGGTCACTCTCGAGTATGATGTGATATTGCTATTAATCTCAAAGGGACAATGGTTGTTTAGAATTATATATATTAGGAATTGAGTTTCCAATTGGATCATAAAGACAAATATCATGAAATTGAAAGATTTGCAATAAAATTTCATGAATATCAACAAATTCTTTGCTATCACTTAAGTAGATTTAGCATTAAGCATTGAACAATTTCATAGAAAAAAATGAAATATTTTCAATGGACTTCTATCCATTCATTTAATTTTGGAACATTTTCAAGAATTTAAACATCTATTCTAAAATAAAGCATAAAAATACTGAAAATTAAAATTTTCTCCTGGTTATTCTCCGTGCATGCCCCAAAGAATCAACTAAAACAGAGCAAACTACTTTATACTTCACCATATTTCTTCATAGCTACATATAAAATGATGCAAGATTTTAAAGAGAGGGATTTTAGTTTGGACACCAAGTAGGTTTTGTATGTACCCTTAAATGGCACAACATATAGTCTTGTTTAGCTGAACTAATAAAACCAACTACAAGAGATTCATGAGATAGGTAGCTATATGATTGGATCTTATATCAATCAATGTCTACGTGCATACAAAGTTTTACACCGAAATGATTGAAGATAACAAGTGAAGTTTTTAGCTCTGTCAGGTTCTAGTAAACAAAGTATCTAAGAACTGGAGATAAATAGGATAGACATAAACACAGGAGGGGCAAATAAAATGGTGGCAGATGTGTCAGGTAATCTGGGAGACCCAGCTCAGTGAGACTCTTTGAAATTATAGGGGACATATTTGGGACAGGCTCTGAATGCTCGAACAATATGAGACTTCTCATTGATAGGTGGGTGGAATTTGGAGGCGTGTTCACCTTCCACACTAGTTACTCTCATTTGGTCAGGATCATAGATAATGTGAGACTCATGGAATACAGTGTGTTTGACATCTTGCATTTTTGTTTCTAATTTGGGAGGCCATATTGGAGCCTGTGGCTCAATGGTGTGAACCTGCTGGGCAATAGGAGTAATCAAATCTCTATCTCCTACTGTATACCCTGATATTTGTACTTCTCTAAATGAGCAAAACAACTAAGAAAGATGGAAAACAAAATATCAAGGACACCTCAAGATTAGCCAAAAGAGAGTGACAAAACACTAAAGAAAGTAGATAACACAAGACAAATAGCTTTACCTTCCTTTGTTATTGATACTCCTTTGATTGGCCCTTGCTTAAGATAGGATGTGTGCTCCTTGATGGCTCTATTGAAGATCTTTACTATGTGCTTGGATGCAAATGCAAGTGGATGTGATTGAAAGTTGGATGAGTGCACAAAATGGCAGCATGTAGTTGCAAATTGACTAAGTGTTGAGAAGGAAAATTGGCAGCATAAGGTTATGAAAATCAAAAGTGTTCTCAAAATTCCCTTGAGGAGGGGGTATTTATAGAGGATCTTGAATTCTCTAGAGAATTCAATGGTCAAGATTGATCCAACAAGGTTAAGATGAAGGGCTATGGTGGGTTGAGAACCCACAAGCCCTCACATCTTGACATGTGGAGCGTGAAGTGGCCAAGGGTGGATGAGATGGAAATGAGTTGTCAAAAAGGTACATGAGGTGGAAAAAGACATGTGTGCACCTTGGGGGGATGAAGGATTTCCACAAAAAGGGATTTTTTGTCCCCAAGTGGGAGTGAAAGGGACATTTGAGGAATTTTAGAATTCCTCAAAAATCTACATGGGAAAAGGAAAGGTGGTTGGGGATAAATGTGAATTAAAAATTCACATTCCTAGGATGAGTCTAAAAGATAAAAGATGGGCTCCAAAAGGTGGGACTTGGTCACATGTGGAGATTGTGACAAGTCCAAGGTTGGTCACATGTGGAGATTGTGACAAGTCCAAGGTTCTAGAAGCCTTGGAAGGATGGAATGTGAATTAAAAATTCACATATAAGAGAGGAGAATCTAGGAAGAATTAAAAAGAATTAAAAATTCCTTGGGGAATGATTAGGTTTTAATTAATCAGTAATTAGAAGATAATTAGGGGGCTAGTGGGATTAAAGATAACTTACAAAGAATTTGGAGTGTGACACATCTAATCAAGGATTAGGCATGTGCATGAGAATGGGAGATGGATTAGAGTTAATTTGGCTGACATGTGAGGAATTAAATGATATAATATTTATTTAATTTATTTGATGAAAAGATGATTAAGGAGGGTAAGGTATTTAATTATTAATTAAATACCTTAGGGATTTAGCAGAATTAAAGATATTAATTAAATAATAATAATATTACTTAATTAATTCGGATAAGAGGATGTTTAGGCGAAAGTGATAAATTTGGATAAATTAAGTGTCCAAATTTGGATGTCTACACATTGCCCCTCTTTGAGATGGTGTTAGAGTAACATCTCATTTCAAGAATATTAAAATATAGAACCTGGAAGAGATGGTTAGATTGGAAAAGATGCCCCACTCATCCAAAGGAGTGACTAGGAAGGGAAAAAGAAAATGATGAAAATTAGGGATGAAGGATGCCCCCTCGAGAGGACATGCGGGTTGAAGAAAACACGTGTGTGCTCTCGAAATAGATGATGCGATGCCAAGGGAGATGAGGAAGATGATGTAAGTGGATGGGTAAGAGAGTAAGTGATATGGAGATGGATGAAGCACAAATGGATGCAGAGACGAAGATGATGTTGCCCCAGTCAAGGTTCAAGCCACAAGGGGTTTGAGGATAGGTGGAGTGTTGTCAATGAGGGAATGAAGGATCTCGAGACAACACGAGGGTAGGGCAAGATACGCCCCACTGAGTGGTATTGATGAGGGAAGGATACATCCCAAAACACCACGAGGATAGGGAAGGATACATCCCATTGAGTGGTATTGATGATGGAAGGATACATCCCAAAATACCACTAAAGGATAGGGAAGAATACCTCCCGCTGATGATGATGAAAGTGTTGTTGATGAGGGAAGGATACATCCCAGAACAACACCAAAGAGATAGGGAAGAATACCTCTCAATGATGATGATGGAAGTGTTGTTGATGAGGGAAGGATACATCCCAGAACAACACCAAAGGGATAGGGAAGGATACCAATGGATGATGATGAGGATGGGTCAAGGCTAGTAACGAGATTGGGGACAAGACTAAGGATATGATTAGATGATTTGGACTAAATGGAATGGATAGGGATTGGATAGAAATGTGAGATAAGGATAAAGGATGAATGGATGGGGGATACATGTAAGATGATAGAATAGAAAATGAAATGCAATCCTAATGCAATTTTCCATCTTTGGAGCACTGATTTTTGCTATAGCATAAGACACAAGACGCCAGGGTATGAAGAACCAAGGCGGATTAGTGTCTAATGCATAAAACAAACACAATAGACAAGAAGGCTATCCCAATACCCCAAAGTCACGAAGACCTTGGTTGGGCTAGGTATTGGAGATAACCATGAGCACAAAAGGATGCCCCAGCATAACACAAGACCTCAGGGATCTTGGTGGGTACTATGTGGGACAACCAAGAAGACACGATCAAACAAACGATCAAGATATGCCCCTATGTGGACCAATCAAAACACACCATAATATAATAGATCATGGCGGCCTTGACAAGTGATGATAGGGAGCTCAAATGATAAAAAAAAGCCAAAAGAATCAAAAGATCACAATCAATTTCAAATGTCCTTTGCCATAGGATCAAGGGATGGATAGGGATTGATGAGGTCTTTAGGAAGGATTCATCTTGTTGAGACGATGATGGATACTAAGCTAAAAGGTCGATATGACGTAGGATATTCAAAACTGATTGGTTTGTTGATACAAGTGGATCTTGTTTGTTAAGAACTAGCTAGATAAGGGCATACCGTGATGACACGACACAAGAGACAAGACATGAGACTGACACACCCTAAATACGTAGGGGCTCGGGGGCCGATCGCAGAGCCCTCGTAGTTCGATAAAAGGTGGGCGACTGACCATGATGGAGATTTCGATGGATGACCAAGATAGGATGGAGAACAGGAGAAAAGTGGACAATATAGATCGATGATGGATGGAACCCCAGGGGTGGATCAAATGACCGACCTTGCCTACGTGAAAGCGCAGGGGCAACGTAGTTCGACAAAAGGCCACAGACAAGGGATGGATGAAAGATGATGAGATAATCCTAGATAGGGGGTTAAAATGATGAAACTGACATGACGAAACAAGATAGACCTGTTGGATTGGATCAGATTGGAGGATAGCGAGGATATAAAGCTCAGGGATGGGATATTATCCAAATCATCAAAGATGAAGTGGGCGAATGACATGCCATATAGATGAATGATGAAGTGATGAACGATGAGATAGAAAAGATGTGCAAAAGAAGCAGAAGTGATGATGATAAGATAGATGACATTGGATTGCGTGGGGAAGAGCCTATAGCTAGATACCAATGACAAGGGATTGTGAGATGGAATGAGGATAAAGATGGAAGAATGGATGAAGGATGGGAGGAGGAAAAAGGATTGTTTGGGTGGATTGGATAGAGGGATAAGGATTTTGGATGAGGAAAAGGGGACCAGATGGATAGTTGAATGATTCCTGGAACTAGAAGGGGAAGGGTGGGAATAGGTGGAAGATTACGCAGAATGAGTAAACAATTGATCAAGATTATGGAAGGAGAGTTTGAAATGATAGAAGGAGGTTTGATGAATGTTTGAAATGATAGGAGGTTCGATGAAGTGTTGAGATGATAGATGAAGGTTCGAAGTAGATGAATGATTACATGAATTTATTAGAATGGATGAATAGGACAAAATTGAAGAAGATGGAGGGAGGGATCTTAAGACTTTGATCAGTATCCAAAGACATTGACTGTAGATGGATGAAAGCTCAGATTAGGGGTTTGGTTAAGCTCAGATGAGGATAAGATGAAAGCTCAGATGAGGATTGGATTGGAGACTAGAATGATTGGAGGATGTGATTGGATTGATTCTACACCGAGTTCTAGGGTTTAAAGGGGCGGAAGGTGTTAACAAGCAGATTTTTTCCCGATTTGGCAATTTTTAAAAATTGTCAAATTTTGTCATTTTAGGAAACTTCATGGCCGTATGTTTGAGAGTCCCAATTTTTTCCAAGAAATACCCATTGGGGAGATAGGATGAATTGCCAACTAACATCCCAGATTTGAGATATGCATTTCGAGTTATAAGCGAAAACAATTTTTCAAAATGTTGGAAAAAAATAGTAAATTGGGATTTTGAGGGTCAAGATGAAACTTTCAGGCCCCGAAAATGGGTCAAAATGGTTTCCAACAACTTTCAAAGAAATCATTGGAAAACCACTCGTTATCGCGTAACGCAACTCCCCGTCAAATTTCAGCTCAAACAGACACCCGAGTAAAAAGTTATGGCCTCCAGAAGTTTCAGTGTAAAAATCAAAAATCAAATTTAAAATTTCGAACATAGGTTTTGATGGCGGAGAAAAATTAGAAAGCGCAGGTGGGATCAGTTTTCTGAAAAGACAACCAAAATGTGATTTTTGGAATAAGGGGCATACCGCGATGCAGGGCATATCGCCCCACGGGAGGAAGGTACACCACGCCCAGCCAAGCGAATCGCCCGAGGCGGAAACCGCCCCGGCAGGCGGACATGCTTGGCCCAGGGGCGGGCCGCCCGGGCGGTCCCGCCCGGCGAGGCGGACCGCCTGCTGCGGCAAAGTGGAGCCGCCCGGGCGATCCCGCCTCGGCCAAGTGAACACGCCCGCGACAGCAGTGGAAGCCACCCAGGCCGAGCCGCCCGGCAGGCGGACCGCCCGCAGTGAGGCGGGCCGCCCGGAGGCGGTCCGCTAGCGGACCTTGTGACAGTGAGCCGCCCGAAGGGACGAACCTGCGCCAGGGGTGGGTGGTATGAAAGAGAATAATGAGGGATGGGACAAAGGTTTGGGGAAAGGAAAGATTGAAGGATGTCTTAAAGCTGGGAAGTGATGGCGGAGTAGGATAAAGAGACTGGGTTTATGGAGGCCTATGTGGAAATACCAATGACAGGGATTGTGAGATGGGATGAGGATAAAGATGAAAGAATGGATGAAGGATGGGAGGGATTGTTTGGATGGATAGGAATATAAGGATTGGGAGATGAAAGGGATGCTAGGATAGATGGATAGGGAGATGAAGGGGTGTTGTGATAGATGGATAGGGACAGAAGGATTGGGAGATGGAAGAGATGCTATGATAGATGGATAGGGACAGAAGGATTGAGAGATGGAAGAGATGCTAGGATAGATGGATATGAAGATAAGGATGGGGAGATGGAAGGGATGCTATGATAGATGGATAGGGACAGAAGGATTGGGAGATGAATGGAGATGCTAGGATAGATGGATGCAAAGATAAAGGGATGTTATGATAGATGATGTCTCCAAGGACGATGTCACAAAGGAAGCAGATGCCCCCACTCTAGATATGTCATATATAATGAGGCATGAGGGATGGGAGACAAGTGGATGGGAAGATAAAGGAGATGACTAGAGGTGGATAGGATGAGTGACCAAGGAACATGATAGAGCATGGATGAAGGGAATGTATACCAAGAGGTGGCCAAAAGCATGTATAGATAGGTGCCCCTGTTTTGATCAAGATCACAAGAAGGATAGAGGGAATGGGAGATAAATGAGATATGATGGTAGGATGCGGAAGATAGGTGGGATGGAGGGGTTTGATGAAGAGGACGGGTGCATAGCGGGAAGCATAGTGGGAATGCATATCAGGAAGTTGCCCCCAAGTGTAGATGGGGATTTACACATGACGCCTATTTGCCAGGTTTTCATCAGTGTACTTATCCAAGGTGCTTGTTTGCCAAGTTTTCACCATTGGATGGATTATTTCTCTCTTTTTTTTTTTTTTTTAATGGATTTTTAGACTTTTTCTGAATTTTTGGATATGAGGGGGATGAAAAGGGATAAGGATATGGATATGGATGAAGGACTCAAGCATCAAGTTCTATACCAGGTAGTAAGAGCCCATGTTCAAACCGACTATTGGATGTTGGTACAACCTTAGGATAAATGGATTATGCTAGAGGATGAATTAGGGGGATTTGAGAGGGGAGATACATGGGATAATGGATGGGATGCTGCAAAGGGTATGGATGGAATGATGGGGTGGATATGTGATGGGGAGATGTGTTCAAGACCAACATTGGCACATGTGGTGGTGGATGTGAAAAGATAAGAGGATTACTGGATGGATAATGTGTGGATAATGGAGATGGGGCAGTGAACTTTGGAACATAAGGGCCCAAAACAGACTTAGGAGATGAAAGGGGTGTATGACTAGCTTTTGGATTAGCAACTTTGGATGTTCTTACAGATTTTTCATGTGATGGCCTTGCATTTTTTTTCTTTGGGATCCACATGGTTTTGATCTTTGCTTTGGTGGGCCTTTGTGGCCTATAGATTTGATTTGGATTTTGGATTTTGTTTTGCTTTGCTTTAACATGTCTTTTAGAAGGGACATGGGAAGCTTTTGATTCATGTGGATGTTTGGATTTATGCATTTTTATGGTAGCATCCAAAGTGCATTTAGTAGCCATGGGATGAGTGTGAAGAGATGGATGATGTGGAGCAACGAAGGTAGGAGTATGTGGATTATGTGTAGACAAAGGATGTGCAGGTATGTGCCTTTGTTGATCCTGATTAGGATGTTTATGATGGATGACATGGATAGGAATTGGATGGATAAAAGGATGAGATGGAGGAGGTGATCTTGGGTTATATGGACCGAAAGCAGACATAGTAGGTGGAGGGACATAAGAACCCAAGATGGATGGAGTAGATAAAGGATGGGAGATGGTGGATGGAGGGATGTAAGGACCCAAAATGGATGGAGCAGATGAAGTATGGGATATGGTGGATGGAGGGATGTAAGGACCCAAAATGGATGGAGCAGATGAAGGAGGGATATGGACGGTGGTTTTGAGGTGATATGTTAGAGGAGGAGGGATGGCAACATATGATTTAGTGGGGAGATGGGAAGAGCCGACATTTCTTTTGGAAAAGGCTCGTTGAGGACGTCTAGAGGTTGTACCAACATCTTTTGATTGTGAGGCTTGGGAAATAGGTCCAATACCTTGCATGTAGACTTGTTCTTTGACTTGGATGGGCTCTAAAATACCTTGCCCATGAAGGCCTAGACCTTTTCCTTGATAGTTCATTTTCTTGAGCATGCGGTCCATGATAGGATTTGTGTTATTCTGGAAACATGATGCGAGTCCATCATTAGGTGGAGGATGATGGGCAGTAAATACACTATGCTTTTCTTCTGCGAGGAGGCCACCATGGAAGAATGTGAGAGTACCAAGGGGATATGCAAGCGATGTAGGTATAGCAGTTTTAGGCGATGATGGGGGATCATGAGAGGGAGATGGTGGGATAGCAGCATGTGGATGGGTGGTATTAGGAGAGGGATTAGGGGATATGATAGGATTTGGATTTGTGGTAGTGGGTTCATGCAATGGAGATGGAGATGGAGTGGTGGAAGATTGAATGATAGGGGGATCATGGGATGGAATGGATGGGGGACTGTGATCTTGCGGTAGACTAGATGGGATAGTAGGATCTTGATCTGGAGAAGGGGATATGTTGGCATGCTTTGGATCAAGCTCTTGGCATGACGTATCTTGTGTGGATGGAAGGATAACAGAGTGTTGGAGAGACTCTTCAAGTTGGGGAGATGGAAGGATGGAGGATTCGATGCAGTCATCAGAATGGATTTGGGTGTCATCGATGGGTTTGATGACTCTTGGAGTAGGAGGTGGATGTTCAATGGATTCAACGGATTTAAAGGATGTGATGGTAGGAGATGCGGCTCGATGGATTCAGAGGGTGTGATGGTAGGAGATGGGGGCTCGATGGATTCAGAGGGTGTGATGGTAGGAGATGTGGGTTCAATGGATTTAGTGGGTTCAATGGTTTCAATGGTTTGATCAGTGCTAGGGGTGGTAACAACAATGATAGGTGTGGTATGGAGAAGGCTCTCATCACTAGTTACCGTGGATGATAGATTGGGATGGCATGGTTCCATGACTTCAACATGTGGAGTTGGGGGTGGCTTCTTTGTTATAAGTCCTTGGAGAATTTCTTGAGTGAGGGACTTGAATGCTCTAGGTTGAGATGGCATGGTAGGAGTGGATGATGGATTATGGATTGGTGGACTAGGGTTAGATGGAGGAATGGGATTGAATGTAGGACTATGAGTAGATGGGGGATTAGGAGTGGATGGAGGACTAGGAGTAGATGGATGAATGGGATTGGATGGAGGACTAGGAGTAGATGGGTGAATGGGATTGGATGGAGGACTAGGAGTAGATGGAGGACTAGGATTGGATGGAGAGTTAAGGTAAGGATATTGGAGTGGTGAATTAAGATAGGGGGACATGGATTGTGGATTAGGACAAGAGGATATAGGTGGTGTAGTGGAACAAGAGGATGTAGGGGATGAATTATAATAAGGGTATTGGGATGGTGGATTAGGATGAGGATATGTGGATGTAGGATTAAGGTAAAAGGGCATGGATGTAGGATTAAGATAAGAAGGTACAAATGTAGGATTAGAGTGAGTAGAGTGGTATGGAAGATTAGGGTAGTGGGTATATGTGGATGAAGGATTTAGATAGGAGGATGTGGATGGGGGATTAGGATAAGGGTATTGAGATGGTGGACTAGGATAAGAGGATGCGGGTGTTGGATAAGAGGATGATGTAGATGAAGGGTATGATGGACATGACGGATATCCCTTGTCAAAGGTAGCAGAAGTAACGTGATTAGGCATGGATGAAGACATAATGGGATAACTCAAGGGGGTGATTGGATTTTGGAAAGCAGGTGGAGAAATCTTACTAGCAATGATAGTGTCAAGGGGATCTATGTCATATTCCTCTTGATCAACAAGACTTTCGTTATCATCATCAATGCAATTAGGGCTTCCCTTGACTACTATTGATGGAGGATAAGGATTCATGATGATGAAAGCATAAAGAGGATGGATAAAAGATTTTGGATGGGAACAGATTAAAGCTCAAATTGAGATTTTGGTCAAGCTCAGATCAGGATTGGACTAAAGCTCAGATTAGGATGATTGGATGATGTGATGGGATTGATTTTGATTTTGATGGGATTGGATTTGGATTGGATTGGATTAGATTTCGATTGGATTTGATTGGATTTGATTTGATTGGATTGGATTGGATTTGATTGGATTTCGATCAATCGGATTGGATTTAGATTGGATTTGGATTTGATTGGATTTGAAAGGTGTGAGGGAAAGACCTTAAACTTGGTCACGTGAGATTACCCTTAGTAACCCTAGAGCTTTGATTGATTAATAGGATGATTACGGAACCGAATCCACCTTAAGCTAGGAATGGATTGATTGGGCCGAGGATGATAACTTACAACACCGAATTCACCTCAAGATGGATGCGAATTGATTGGGTTTGAAGTTAAAGACTAATAATCAAGTTCAAGCACTATAGTCAATTCGGGTAACCACTTAGTAATACAAGGTTAGGACGATTTGGCTATAGGTGGTGTTTGGAGATGTAAATGGTAAGAGATGATTGGTGGATTAGGAAGAAATTAGAATGAATGGGGGGTTAAGGATAATTGTGGAGAATGTATGGGGATTTAGGATAGTTGAACGGAAGTTTAGAATAAGGAGATGGAGGTTTAAAAGGGATAAATGGAGGTTTTTGAAAGTTTAAAGTGACAACACGAAGGTTTGGGATGATGAGGTAATGGTTGGGAATGGTGAAATGAAGGTTTAAAGGATGAATGAATCTAAATGGGGGGATTTCAGGTGTTTAGGAGGGTGTAATTGCACTTCTACAGCAAAACAGGGGCATAGCCGCACTTCTGCAACAAAATAGGGGCGTAGCCGCAGCACGCAACAAAAGCAGAGTGTACATACAAATGAAAGCAGGCGTGGCACGCCTGCCGACCAAAGTGTGTGCCGCCCGCCTGTACGACAAAAGCAGAGGCGTGGCCGCCTGCCTTGACAAAACAGAGGCTTGGTTTGATGCAAATGGCTATGGCAAGGACTTTAAAATGATAATGATAAGGCCAAATTGTTAGGAATTCACTAGTTTCTCACAAGAAAACACTCTCAAGCAAATACAACCCTATGATTAGTGTTGAGGGTATGGCAAAAGTGGTCTTAATCTAGGATGCA
>VDFB02339164.1:0-13627 GCA_007258455.2 Sequoia sempervirens
TACCCTTAAATCATAGAAATAATTCATGATTTTATGTTCTTATTAATAAATTTAAGCCTCATTTAGCATATGATATCTTATATATATATTTATGAAATAAAACACAATTTTTATAAAGAATCATTTTATTTCTGCTAGATTTCTATAAATGATATCTTTTTTTAAGTATTATATTAAAATTAGATCATTGCTTAAGAAATATTCTAGTATGAAAAATATGTTTTAGATTGTTCAAATGTTAATCTATTTGAGGAAAAAATAAGTGATTGGAATTCTTTTTGATAAAGCATGAATAGAATAATCGGGAAGTATCAGAAGAATGTCGCTTCTACGAGAGACACAATAGAGTTATCAGATCATATAGAGGTACAATTTATACCTTATTTATTGAATTCATTGAATTAATTATATCAAAATCAACAAGGATTATATAGTGAAATGATCCTTTTACTAGTTAGATTTATTGTTGAATACAATTTAATGAAACTTTATGATATTTTTATTTCATTTTATTATATTAATTCAACTCTTTATAAAATTATTAAGAATTATTAAATTACATTTATTTGAATCATTGTTATGCTATTTGGAAAGAAATGAAATGAAAAATGTTGTAGAATGCATATATTTTAAGAGAAGGATATAAATTTAGAAAGGAAAAAATAAAACATAATATTCTATGTAATTTTTTCCACCCTTTGACAACTTATTTTTTTAATCCTAAATCCATTTACCTGACCAGATTTGATATATCTCTCATTTTCTATGTTCTCAAATATCTTTGAAATTAAAAATAAAAGAAAATAGTAGTAGCTAAAAAAATGTTATATCTTATAAACAATCTTCTCATATTTAGGACATTGCCTTGGTGCACTACTAGGTGTATATTAGCCATTACATGAATCTTGAAAATGGGTCTTGTCACCTTTGTTGCTCTATCTATTTTACTATTTTTAGAATGTAGGGGTACCCAAGTATGCATGATCTAGCATATGAGTCCAACCACATGTGTTTCAATATAATTATGCATCATATTTTCTTGTTTTTCATATAAATACATCCTTTTGGTGCTTGTATCCTTTTAATTGATGTTTGAGAAGATGGTTGCATTTGAGGCTATATTTATATGTTATTTGATCTTTGTGATTCTACAAAGTATATGTCTCTAAAACTACCATGACGAATGAATTTTCTATTGTTTCTCATTTTGTATTCTATTTGGAGTTTTCCATGGTACCTAACTCGAGGCATCATAGTCGCAAAAGGTGCTCCTCTACTATGTGAGCCTTTCACCATTCTTCTTCCTAGTAAGCTCTAGATTGGATACACATGTAGAATTTCTAAAATGAAAGATAACATTAATTCAAAGAAATTTCATAGGTAATTGTACCCCTAAGCAATAACATCTATGTAATCATTGAGTGTATGGATAAACCCTCACCTCTATTTACAAGTAGAATATTTCCCAATCAATATTTTTGTAGGACTCCTAGTGTCTCCAAAGTCATCTTACAAGTGACCATTGCATTTTACAAAATCTAGTTTGTGAATTTGAACATTTAGGTTAAGTAATCTTTCTAGAGAAATCATGGGAATTATATTTGTACGATGATTTATATAACCATCCTAAGCTCTAACTTAGGATATTCTTTATTTAACTTATCAATCTTTGTGACTCAAATATTTATAAATTTGTTATAAATTTATGATATGTTCCAATTTTTCATCACTTGAATATTTTTTATGTTGCTAGGTCTAGACATGAAAGACCATATTTATTTTAATATGATATAATAAAATATTAAAGCACCTAACTTAGTGATTGACTTTATTTTAGTATGACCAAATTTCTATATGATTTAGCTAGTGAAAGATCAAGTTATCTATAGTACTTAGATTATGGAACAACATTGGAAGATGCTCTTGAGTCCACTAAGAAGTTATTCATGCTATTTCAGAAGATTCTAATGATGATAAAATGGTGGTCAGTTATTACTCTCCTTATACAAAGTTTTATTTTCTAGTGCCATTTTAATTTTAGTTTTATATTCCTTGCATGAGAATACTTGAATAATTAAATACTTTTGCTATGTTTATCAAGTTAATCTATATAGTAATATTTTTTTATTAAGCTTCTTCATGTCTTCAATGATATTATGACTCAATTTTAAGTATTAGAGGGTTGATGTGGTTGTGGTTCCTTAGGTTGAATGGGACTATTACCTAAATTAAGACTTGGAAGAGTTTTTATGACCATTGGTAGAGTTTAACAGGTTAGGGGAGATTTACATTTGCTTCTTAAGGTATATTTTTTATTGAAACTATTGAAATGCATGAACTCCCTTAATTCCATCTCTTGGCTCATTTTCCTTGGTTTATCGAGGAACTTATAAGTTTATGGTACCTTTGTGATTCTTAAGTCTATCAAAATATATAATAGGTATTTATTCAGTAAGACAAGCTCAAATATTATTTATCTCTTTTTGAATGTGTTTGTTGGGGAAAAGGGATCTAGGGTATATACCACACTCTTTTCAATTGAAGGATTATAAATGATCTCAAATATGCTTGACAACAAATCCTAATAGGAATAGAATGGTAGATCAGGGTTCTAATCCTTTTGTGAGGGGGGCTATGATTTGATGTGGGTGAGGGATTTTTTATTTATGATTGCTAATTAACCAATTTTTAATGTCGTAATGGGCTACTTATGCAACTATGAAAATGTAGTAGTTAGTTATGATTTCTGATAAACTAAATGCAAACAAACAAAAGTGGATTCCAAAAATGCAAAGGGTAGAGACAGATGCACATAAGATATAAATTTAAGCTTGATTTTGTAGGTCTCAGATGCAGTGAGCCTTGGACTATCTTTTCTACCAGATCTAAAAGTACAAGCCTGAGGTCACTAGTCTATAGCTTTTTTCTTTGTGGTGTTATTGTAGCAACTTCATCTGTTAGTGATAAAATGCAAATTTTGTGACTTGTCAACTTGTAGGATTTTGATTAATGAATAAAAAAATATCTTTCAATCTTCCTTTAACTCACTTTAGATCTATAACTTGCACACATAAAAGGATAGTGTGATGGCCCATTCGCAAACGAATCAACTCTCTGTGATCCTGAAGAATCTCTGATATCCGATGCAGGAAGTTTGGAAATCACGTTTTGAAACACTCCTCTACTTTCAATATCAAACACCTGATAAGTGGAGTTTCCGGAGTTTGTGACTCCTTCTCTGAGTCAACCCTATCTAGGCGTAGACTTTTCCCGGTTGGAGATGCTCTGTTGATGGCAGAAGGAATGCTTATTCCTGTGGAGAATGGATTATATTCACTTATTCTGCTCTTTGGGACCTGTCCGTGGCTTTGACGTCTGGTGGAGATTTGTCTTTGCAAGAGTCTCCCCATCCGTAATCCTGTGATGATCCCTCTTTTTCCTTTACGTAATCTTAAATATCTTCATGGTGGAAGATCGCGACCTTTCTTCAATTGATATGTTCCTCCTGTATGAAGAGTTGCATCTCTTGGATGTCTATAGTAAACAATGATTATTATTAATTGTATAGTTATTTAAAATGATTATGTTTAAATGTATAATGTCTATATATTTTTAATATATGCTTGCATAAATATGCATAATCTGCTTCCAATATGATTTGAAGAAGAATGAATAAAAATGCTTGTAGAATATCAATACTTATCTTATCAATGAGGGACATTACAAGTCTTCCCCCCTTGGCTTTCCTTGTCCTCAAACAAAATACAGTATCCTCTATGTTCTTCATTTCTTGGTGTAATATGAGAAAACGGTTGCAATAATCATTACAACTAGCTTCCTCAAATATTTAAGATAACCCATTTCTTAAGTTGAGAGAAGGGTTGCAACAATCGTTACAACTGAACTTCTATATACTCAACATTAATTTGGGTAAGGGTTGTAACAATCGTTACAACTGGACTTGTTAACTGAGAGAAGTGTTGCAACAATTGTTACAACTAGACTTCCATATACTTAGTTTTATTTTGGGTAAGGTTGCAACAATTGTTACAACTTAACTGAGAGAAGTGTTGCAAAAATCGTTACAACTAGACTTCCATATACACAGTTTTATTCTGGGTAAAGTTTCCACGATCGTTACAACTTAACTGAGAGAAGTGTTGCAACAATCGTTACAACTAGACTTCCATATACTCAGTTTAATTTTGGAGATTGGTTGCAACAATCATTACACTTACCTGAGAGAAGCGTTGCAACAATCGTTACAACAAACTTCCTCATTTTTAGCTCAGAAACAATCGTTACAACAAACTTCCTCATTTTTAGCTCAAAATGGAAGGAAGGGTGCAACAATCATTACATCCAGCCTCATTCCATATTTCCTGCAAACTTAAACATTGTTATATATACAAAAGAAAATTTATTGTAGTAGAGAGTGTTGTATACAATAGTTATTCTTGTCTCTGTTTACTCCTGAGAGTCTTAATAGTCTCTTCATGTTCCCATGTAGCATCATCTTCTAGAAGTCCTTTCCATTTAATTAGGATTTTGGTGATGGTTTTGTTCCTTAGCCTCCTTTCTCTAGTGTCAAGGATGAACTCTGGCTCCAAGGTGAGTTGTCCCTCCTCATCTAGTGGAGGTAACTCGGTGCAAGGAAGGATTTGTTGACCCAAGACCTTTTTGAGCCTGGATACATGGAAGATATTGTGGATCTTGCTGTGTTCTGGTAGCTCCAACTCATATGCGACCTCGCCTACCCTTTTTATAATTTTGTAAGGCCCATAGAATCGTGGCTTTAGCTTTTCAGTCCCATTCTTTTTGATTGATGTTTGCTTGTATGACTGGAGCCGTAAAAAGACCAAATCCCCTATTTCAAACATCCTTTTTGTGCGTTGACGATCAACATAGATTTTCTGCTGGTTTTGAGCTTGTTGTAGGTTCTCAAGGGTTTTCCTGCGATCAATGTTCCTTTGTATGAAATCTTGTGCACTTTGTACTTTGCTATCCTGAGTGATCAAGTGCCCAAAGGATGGGGCATCATAACCATATAGGGGATTAAAAGGGCTCATCCCAATTGACATATGATGAGTGGTATTATAGCAATACTCGCCCAAGTGTAGCCATTTGACCCATGCTGTCTGTTGTCCTGTTACATAATTCCTTAGGTAACCCTCTAACCACTTGTTGACTATTTCTGTTTGACCATCTGTTTGTGAATGATAACTTGTACTTGGGGTTAGATTGGATCCTGCAAGGCGGAAGATTTCTTGCTAGAATTGGCTAAGGAATTTCCTGTCTCTGTCACTGATGATTGTTTTGGGTAGTCCATGAAGACGAAAAACTTCCCTGAAGAATAACTCTGCTACTTGTGATGCCTTGTATTCAGATGAAATGACAAAGAAATGGGCATACTTAGAAAGTCTATCCACAACCACATAAATACTATCCTTTCCATGTACCTTGGGCAATCCAGTTATGAAGTCCGTCGAAATGCTTTCCCATTTCTGGTTGGGAATGGGTAGGGGTTGAAGAAGACCTGTTGGATGAATATGCTCCATCTTATTCCTCTAACATGTCATACACTCTTGTACATGTTTGAGCACGTCACCTTTCAACCCCTTCCAAGAATACACCTCTCGGATTTGTTTATAAGTCTTGTAGTAACCTTGGTGGCCCGCCAAGGGACTATCATGGAAATCCTTAATAATTTTATTTTTCATCTTTGAGTGTGGAACTAGAAATATCCTCCCTTTATATAATATGAGATCATCCCATACCTTGAACTCCTCATTTGGTATTCTTCCCTCTAATAATTTTGAAGCTTGTACATCCTTGACATATTCGGCGACAATATCATTTTTCCAATCTTTTGAAATGTTGGTAATGGTGTTGAGGTAGGCCCACCTAGACAATGCATCTGCCACCCCGTTATTAACCCCCTTAACGTACTCTATGTCAAAGTCATATGCTTGGACTCGGCTTACCCACTTTTGTTGTCGATCATTAAGATCCTTTTGATGCAAGAAGTATTGTAGGCTATTGTGACTTGTTTTAATGATGAATCTTCCACAAACAAGATATTGACGGAATTTGGCCAAGGCATGCATAATTGCCAACATCTCTTTGTCATTGACGGAGTAGTGTTTTTCTGCCTCGGTTATTTTCCGGCTTTCAAAGGCTATTGGGTGTTTCTCTTGCATGAGAACTGCCCCTATTCCCTCCCCAGATGCATCACATTGTAACTCAAATGGTAGTGTAAACTCAGGAATGGCAAGGATTGGGCAAGCGCTCATGGCCTCCTTGAGTTGTTCAAAAGCTTGTTGGGCTTGGTTATTCCATGTAAATGCGCCATTCTTTGTTAGATCTGTGAGAGGAGCAACCAACTTGGAGAAGCATTTTACAAAATGCCTATAATAGTTGCATAAACCCACGAAGCCTCTGAGTTGGGTCTATGTCCTAGGTTTGGGCCATTCCCTGATGGCTTTGATCTTTTCCTCGTCTACGCTTACCCCTTCCGCATTGATCTTATGGCCCAAATAGAGTATTTCTCTAGTTCAAATTCACATTTTGACATCTTTGCAAAAAGAGATTCTGATTCCAAAATGCTTAAAACTTCTTCAATATGACGAAGATGCTCTTCCCATGTCTTGCTGTATATCAAGATAACATCAAAGAAGATTAGTAAGAACTTCCTCAGTTGTTGGCAGAAAATGTGGTTCATGCAAGATTGGAAAGTGGCGGGGGCGTTGGTGAGACCGAAGGGCAGAACTAGAAATTCAAAATGTCCATAGTGGCATCGAAAAGCAGTCTTGGGTACATCTTCTCTTTTCATTCGGATTTGATGATATCCCGAACGTAAGTCGATCTTGGAAAAATACCTTGCTCCATGAAGTTCATCCAGTAGTTCATCTATCCGTGGGATTGGATATCGATTCTTGATGGTTTTTTTGGTTCAACGCCCTATAATCAATGCACATTCGCATCGTGCCATCTTTCTTTTTTACCAATACAACCGATGATGCAAAAGGGCTATTGCTTGGTTGAATGTGCCCCATTTCTAACAACTCTTTAATGGTTTTTTCAATCTCTTCTTTGAATCTTTGAGGATGCCTATAAGGGGTAGTTATTACCGGTTTTGTTCTTTATTCCAATTCTATGGAATGCTCAAAACCCCTCTTTGGAGGCAACCCCGGGGGGATATCTCCAAAAATTCTCTTGTGTCTCTTTAAGATCGGTTGGATGTTGGCATGAATACTTTGTTCATGTGAGGTTGACTTATCTAACACCATACATTGTGCTATCCATTCCCCTTGGCCATGCCTTACAATTTTTTCCATCCTTTTGCAAGATACCACTTTGGGGGATCCGTTTGGTAAACCTTTCAATGTAACCTCCTGTCCTTGATGCTTGAAACAAATCTCTAAGTTCGGATTATCCATGGTGAAGCAACCTAGGGAGTTTATCCAAGGCATTCCCAAGATCACATCATTTTGTAGGTTGGTGACATAAAAATCCCCTCTTATGGTATGTGTTCCCAACTTGATTTCTAATTGAGGAATGACCTTGGTACATTGATCCATGAACCCGTTTGCTAACGCCACCTTAAATCCTTTGAAGGTTTGAGCCTCAAGCTTCCTTTTTGTTACAAGGCTTTTGCTCATAAAGTTGTGAGAAGCCCCACTATCCACCAATGCGATGATCTTCTGTCCTTTAATTGTCCCTTTGATTCTAAAGGGTCGGTGCTCATTTGCTTGGGAAATAACTGCCAACGTCCCTTGTTCATCTAGTTCACTTTTAGTTCTCTTGGCAAAATTTTCTTCATCCAATGCCTCCTCCATTCTATATATTTGTCCTCTTTTACAATGGTGGTTCTCTCCCCTGGGTTCTTTGCACTTAAAGCATCTGTTTTTCCTTTTCAACTCTTCCCTGAGTTGGATTGCTTCCTTGTTGCTACAACGGTGACCTTGTCCCCAAGGTTCATGGCAGAAATAGCACGTTCTCCCTTTATTATCTTTTCCTTGCTGTTCTGATTTGAATTGTACCTTGGAAGGAAAATTCCTAGTTTTCTCCTTTGGAGAGCTGTTTTCCACTTTCATGGCCTTCTGGATTGCCTCTCCCACGGTTTGTGGTTCCAGAGGGTTCACTATGTTCTTGATTGGCTCCTTGAGTCCTTCAATGAATAGATAGGTGAGTCTTCTTTGTGATAAATCCGGAATCATGACTGCTAGTTTTTGAAATTCATTTGCATATTCCTCCACAGTCCCAAGTTGCCTGAGATGGGTGAGTTCCTTGAAGTACCATTTGAGATGTTTCTGATCAAACCTATCGATGAGTTTCTGAGTGAATTCATTGTCGGTGACTATCTTTTGATGACCCTGCGTGATCAGCCCATGATGCCACCAATCGTGGGCTATGCCTGATAGATGGAGGATGGAAAATTTAATAGCATTTTCTTCTGTCATGGGGCTGAGGGACAAATAGGTGTCCAATTTCTGGACCCATGATCGGGCTGTAGACTTCCCAGACCCGTCAAAATCAGGCAAAGACATCTTGCTAACCTTCGATTTTAGGTCCTTGTTGGCATGGTGTTTCCTTTTGTTGGTATTGGCTTGGGTCTTAACTTCGTAATACTCTTTGAATGGTATGTGTTTCTAAATTACAGGGTCTAATGCAGCGTATATCTAAGCAAGTTCTTCTATGCTAATTGTGTTTGGCTCCTCTTCTTCTATGTCATTTCTGCTGGGAATGAATGGTGGCATGGTGGGTCTCAGCGAAGAGCTTTGGGTAGAATGCTCAATCTCAGAATGGTGCGAAAGAGTTTCTTTTCTAGGGGTGACTTTTTCATGAGTATGATGACTGCTAATGTTTTGGAGAGCCTGCAGGATTATCTGGTTGGTCTCTTCAAATTTCTTGTTGGTCTGTTCCATAAATGTCCGAACTCATCCCTCATGCAATCATTTTCTGTGTTGTTATTACTGGAACCTCTCCGATGGTATGTTTTCATGGCGTTTTATGGATGACAAAGATGTGCTCTGATACCACTGTGATGGCCCGTTCCCAAACAAATCAACTCTCTGTGATCCTGAAGAAACTCTGATATCCGATGCAAGAAAACTGGAAATCACATTTTAAAACGCTCCTCTACTTTCAATAACAAACACCCGATAAGTGGAGTTTTCGGAGTTTGTGATTCCTTCTCTGAATCAGCCCGATCTAGGCGTAGACTATTTCCGGCTGGAGATGCTCTGTCAATGGCAGAAGGAATGCTTATTCCTGCGGAGAATAGATTATTTTCACTTATGCTGCTCTTTGGAACCCGCCCGTGGCTTTGACGTCTGGTGGAGATTTGTCTTCGCAAGAGTCTCTCCTTCCGTAAACTTGTGATGCCCTCTTTTACCTTTACCGTAATCTTAAATATCTTCATGGTGGAAGATCGCGGCCTTCTTCAATCGATATATTCCTCTTGTCTGAAGAGTTGCGTCTTTTGGATGTCTACAGTAAACATCAATTATTATTAATTGTATAGTTATTTAAATGATTATGTTTAAACATATAATGTCTATATATTTTTAATATATGCTTGCATAAATATGTTTAATTTGCTTCCAATATGATTTGAAGAAGAATGAATAAAAATGCTTGTAGAAGATCGATACTTATCTTATCAATGAGGACATTACAAATAGGAAGGGTTGTTCTATATAGGGGCTTGCCTAAGTCAAACCTTGTCTTGGTATTTATACCTCTACAATGGAAAATTATGATAAAAGAGAGTGTATCCTTAGTTGAATTGAGGCTAATTCAAGAACAAGTAATGAATTGAAAACCTTGCTGCAAATCACCACTTAGATCTGATATCCTTACAAATTAAAGCTACACTCATCACCTTCAAGGATCAGTTGTTTCTTAACTTGAATTGATTTAATCACCTACAAGTGTTAGTACACATAAACAAAATGCATACAAATGTGAACAAAAACTTACATATTGTTGGTCTTTCAATTCGCACCTCTGGAATGTAGATTAGAAACAGACAACTATGCACAGATAAACTGATCTTCAAATTAGGAGGGGAAGCTCCCTCTTTGCTGATGTTGCTTAAAAGAAAGTAAACTAAAACTAATTTTCCTATCTTTTTGTTCAGCTAAGAGCACAAGGTTATAAAACTCAATCGTCGTAGCTAAGATTTTCTCTTTTGGAAGTTCAACTACGACTAAGCCTACTCTAAAGGCGTTTCTAGTTTCTCAAGTAAACACAGAGCAAGAGAGTTAGAAATGAACAAGGAAGGATTATTTGACATAAATACTTAAATAAAATTTTCTCCAACGCACATCTGCTTACTTTCAGTGTAATTCGAAATAGAGATCATGTAAGAATAACACATAAAATGAAAATATGAGACATTAAATCAAGGAAAATTAGGCGCAAGACTTTATTTCTCAAATCCGAAGAATAAAGATTACACTTCTGGGACAACAAGATTGTAGCAAAAAAGGCTTATAGTTTAGCCATTTGATGCAAAGCAGGGAGGCAACTTGTTTCCAATCACAATTTGAACCAATTCAAACACTCTCTCAGTCCTTACAACCTTATCTTACCAATCCTTCACCAACTCATCTAGTCTTCCTTGTAGGTTTCCAACAGAGGTTTCTTGACGTCAACTCCCCAATCTAGTTTTAAACCCATTTCCCAAAAACATTTCTAGACATCCTTTATGTTCTTATACAACATATTACAAAAGCTCAAACAGTTCTTTTGGAACCAAACCCTCAATTTGGAGCATCTATGCTGTCCTAGACCTTCAATTAGGTCACATTTACAAAGCAAGTACCCTCAAAACTTCCTTCCAGCTCCAACAACCCATGGGAAATTAATTACCAGCCTACAAAAACTCAAAATCCACTACCCTTTGTTAGGAAAAAGCCTCCTAACCCTTCTAACCATAAAACCCTAAAAAATGCTTGGTTGAGGGAGCGTTTATTGAAAACCCTAGTTCCACAACTTATCTCGACTTTCCAAAGCCTCCAACATGCCTCAAATGTCCTGCAAACTTAAAATACCTTCGCAATCTACTGCCCCCAAGGTTTACAACATTTTCCAACCTGAAGCCTCCTAAATTCACTCAAAATACACACTTTTCACAACTAGGGCATCATCATAAACCCTATTAACTCTTCCCCATGCTCTTAATCCTTCTTTAATATTGAAAACTACCTTCAATCCTTCTTTTCACCTACTTTTAGGAAAAACCACTGAAGGAAATGAGAATAAATGCTTTTTTTGTGTTTCAAAACCCCAACACAGGGTTACAGACACGCTTCCAGCGAAATCACCATAAAAATCTCAAATCTTTATAAAATTCAATCAGACTAAGTGCAAAATGATGATACTTCATGCCTTTACGAATTTGAATGACCTTTAGATCATAAACCACCTGTACGGGGCCGTACAGTGGTTTGAAACATAGATATTACCAGTAAAACACATAATTTCACATATAAAACAAAGGTCTCATTATTGATTTCCTTCATTTACAACCCTCCAACCTCTTCCTCGAGGTTCTACAAACATAAATAGACTCATAACAGCTAAGAACAAAATGGCCAAAACTGACATTTCAACTAACTAACCCTTCAACTTCCTTGTTCTTGCAATATTTTGCATTTTTGCAACCTTTTGACAACTTTTACATCACTTTGCAATATTAACCCTTGTTGATGTGTTTTTCGTGACCGCACCAACGCAGAATAAAGTCGCCAACGGCTACCCTATTCTCTCTTGATCAAAGTATTCCGCGCGCTAAGATTGCAAAGAAAGTTCATGCGTTCAACTCAAAGGTTCTTCCGGTCTTGAATAGGCTCGGTTGGCTCGATGTGATTTCTGGTATTTCAAGGGGACTTACGAATTGTTATTGTGGAGAAAGGAATTAAAATGCTCGAAAGATTTGTCTATGAAGCACGGGTTTCCTATTCTAACAGAAAGTACTGAATTGAAATGAGGTAAGGTTAAGAAGATTCTAATCTACTCTAAGGTGTGGGATATGGAGCTCAACTTCAGCAAACTTCTAACCGGACTTCGCTTTGCCTCGCATCGGACAGCTTCCACGGAGTCGGTGCAATCTTCAAGGGAGATGACTAAAGATGTTCAAACCACCACTTGACATAAAGATACCATCACAACGACGCATACCATTATTCAAACTGTGATTGAAGTTAAGTACATGATATTCCAGTTGACCACACAAGGCGCATTCACCATCAGCAAATACACTAGTGGTATGGATAGACGAAGTTGCTTAGATCAAACACCACATTCCACAGTTAACATCTACTTGCATGGAATGAAAACTATACTACTTAGAACTATTTTACGCTACCATTTGAATCGGAAGGACGAAGAAACCTTGCTAGCTACTCACAACAAAGACGAAATTCACCATCAATGAAAAACTCTTTTATTGAGAGAGTGTTCACAACAATTTCTTACAAAGTTTTCAAAGGGAAAACTTCCCCTCTTCTTCAAACTACACTATCAATCTATACTAAGTTACTTCTAACTTGTCTCTCTATTCTAACTTCTACTCTAATTCTACTGTCTAATCAATGTCTCATGAATGTACAAATGAAGGGGGACTCCCCCTTATATAGTTGGCCAAGTCCAACGGACGGCTCAGATTACAATTGGCTGGATGGCCCAGATTGTGCCACCTCAGCCCTAAACAAGATTCGCCCTAAAAACCGCCACCAAGAGGAGTGGGGTAATAAATGAGCCATTAATGTCCATCATCCTTCTAGAAGATTCCGTTTGTAGACGCGTTCACACTGTCCTTGATCTTCTTTCTTGAAGTTGCTCTTCAACTTTGCTCGAGCCTCCATTCTTTGTCACTTGAGTTATACTAACTCTCAACACTTAGCCATTTTCTTGCAACTTTCTTCCTTCGAGGTTGAAACTCATAACTTTATCTTCCTCCGAAGGTTGTAATATCATCGCTTGGTCTCGACGTTCCTCCTGCAAAACAAGCAAGGAGAAAAGCATTAGAACACTTCATAATATAATCTTAACTTACTTACCAAGATTTTCAAGTATTGATCTCCAAGGGTTCATCATTTTCTTCTAGCACAACTTTGCTTTCTTCATGATTTTCCAACATCTTGACTTCAACTATATTCCCCTTTACTTTTCCAGCTGAGGTGCTCGCAACTTTGATCTCATTCATCTCTGGCTCAGGAAAATTATCTTCATGAAGAACTTGAGCAAATTCACCTAGGCAGTTCCTTTCAAATTCATCATCTGGAGTATTTTACCTTGAAAACACATTTTCTTCACTTTGCCTTAGAAAATTTTTAAATTTTCCCTTAGGAAAACTCATCAATCCTGTGCCCGTCAGAATTCTCCACCCTGAAGGCCTCGACAAAGTGCAGAAGACTTTAAAACCCTCCTCTCGTCGAAGATCTTAAATACCCAGAAGAAAATTTTCCTCAGAACGCATCAAATTCATGGGTACGCAACGAACGGGTTCATTTAATTTTTGAATTTTTGAACCTTAGAAAAAATGATTTCTCATCAAATTTATTTCATTTCTTCACCCTTGAGCGCATTTCCTTGCTCTGACTTAAAATTTCTTATT
>VDFB02339165.1:0-14015 GCA_007258455.2 Sequoia sempervirens
ATCTGCACAAGACCTTCTTATTAGAAATATTACAACATTTTCCAAATGTCATATATACATATTTTAGCCTCAATATGTAAGCCACAACCATATCCACACCTAGACAAGATCAATTATCTTCTATCCATAATCAAACAAAAAAATTCTCAAGTCTATAACTATTAATAATCCTCATCTACTATGAATACATCGACACAAGAGAAGAAAAACAATTGAATAAACTTTTATGTACATATAACTATTACAACTACAAATGTTACAATAAATAAAAACATAAAATAAAATAACAAACATTTACAAATATATTTCTTTATTTGACTATTTATAACTATTTAATATTGTAAAAAAAATATTAAAAAAAATCCTCATTTAAAAAGTCTAAATTAGAAAATTCAAATAAAATCTAATCTAAATAGAAAATGATAGAAATATAGAATACTCCCAAATCTGATCCACAACCGTTTAGATCTAATTTAAAAAGCTCTTTACGAATGAGAAAAGCTTAACATAAAGAATAAAATAATACCCATAAATAACCTCACCCATTATTACTTTACCACTTGTTATTATATATATTTCTCACCTTACCATAGTCTTCATGCATTCTAATTCCAATGCTCCACTCTATTAATGAAATGACGTTAAATATATAAAATGCATGAGTGCCTTCCACGTCCATGGAAAAACAAATCGCACACGCTTAGTGCCGCTTTTCATGTGACAAATAAAGCTCCGTATTTTCAACGTTCCCTTGTGTTTAGAAAAATGAAGAAATAAAAGCATAGTTAGCGCCTCACTTTTTTATAGTCAAAATTTCCATATAAAAACAAAAGGAAAAGGAAAAGGAAACCCTATCCCACGAGTATTTATAATGTTTCCTTAAATAAGGATGTAGTTTAGAACTAACAGTTCTATTTACGTGGCAACACCTCGCCACTTTATATCACATCTTATTTGAAAAATAATAAAATTATTTTTTTAAAACTATTTATCTTTAATGGTATGGAGAGTATATTTAAAAAAAAATGAAGGGCATTAAGTTAATGTTATGTCATCATTAATTTTGAAAATTGATATGTCAAACATTTGGAAATTATTATGAAATAGTAAACTATTATTATTTTTTAATTATTATTTTAAATGTTATGTAGAGTATACTTTTTAATAAAAGTGAATCACATTAAATAAATGTTGTGTCATCATTTATGCTGAAAATTGACATATCAAACATTTGACAATTATTATGAGATAGTGAGGAGTTCTAAATATTTGAGTATTATACAAAAGTTAAAATACTTTAGAGCTATAATTTGGTAGGTGGAACTTTATCACTAGAAACATTGTGGTTAATATACTCTAGAATTAGATACTCATGAAAATATTTTATAGCAAGAATTTGGGAGGGGAATTTTGTAGCTAGGAATTTTGGAACTAAACTTGAAAGATAAAACTTTGTAGCTAGGAATAAAATAAGTTTTTTCTATGTTAAGTGATGATTGTTATCTTGAAGATATTATATATATCTTGGTTGCCTTGAAGGAAAGTAAGAGTTGAGGATTGCAGATTGCAAGAGTAGTTTTTGAATTGTAGATTGCAAGAGTGATTGTAAGTTTGATGTTATTGTAAATTGCAAGAGCAATTGTTGAGATTTGTAAAATTGCAAGAGCAATTATGATAGTAGCAACTGTGAAGCTTGTAATTGTTTTCTCTGAGCAATAAAATTATCGATACCTTGCCCCGTGGATGTTTCCTTGATGTTTTGTCAAGGTTTTACCACGTAAATCAGCTTCTTATGTGTTGTTATGTTTTTCATTTAATTCTTTGTATTATTTCTTTGCAACTAATTTGTGCTGCAATATTTTAATCTTTTGGGTTTATGCTTCCGCTTCCATAACAAGTGGTATCAGAGCGATTATTTTTGCAATGACTGTATTAGGATTTGGTGTTGAGTTTTGCAACATCAAATGGCGAAGGTTTCAAATGCAAGGTTTGAGGTGGAGAAATTTAATGGAAAGAATAGCTTTGAGCTATGGAAGCTTAAGATGCATGATTTGTTAGTGCAATAGGGATTGCACAAGGATTGGTAGGAAAGTCAAAGAAACTTACAATATGTCTAATGAAGACTGGGAAGATCTGGATATGAGAGCTCTTAGCACAATTTGGTTGTGTTTGGCAAATGAGGTTCTTTTCAATATTGTTGGAGAGGTAACAACAATAGGCTTATGGAGAAAAATGGAGAGTCTTTACATGATGAAATCCTTGATGAATCAAATCTACTTGAAGAGGCAATATATAGTTTGCGAATGAGGGAAGGTATAAAATTTTGATCATTTAAATGTTTCAATACTCTTATTTTTCAATTAACTAGTATGGGTGTACAAATCGAAGAGGAAGACAAGGCGGTTACACTATTGTGTTTGTTGCCTGAATCCTGGAATCACTTAGTCACTTCTATTAGCTTTAGCACAACTGACACCCTTGAATTTGATTTTGTTGTGGGAGCTTTATTGTTTGAAGAGGTGTGGAGGATGTCTAATACACAAATCTCCACACCAGAAGCAATGGTGGCTAGAGGACAGTCCATAGAAAAAGGAAAAAAGGGTAGAGAAGATGTTGGTATTGCAGTAAATCAGGACATCTGAAGAAAGATTGTTGGAAGTGGAAAGAAGATAATAATGAATCCAAAAATGAAACAAATTTTGCAGAGACAAGTTCAGGTATGGCTGATGAAGTTTTGTCTATTTGTGATATCTTACAAAATCATGAGGGATGGTTGTTTGATTCTGTGCTTCTAATCACATGTGTCCACATAGGAGTTGGTTTTCTACTTACCAACCTATTGATGGTGTTGTTCTTATGGGAAATAATACTTCTTGTAAGACTATTTGTAAAATTGCAAGAGCAATTATGATAGCAGTAGATGAAGCTTTGTAATTGTTTTCTCCAAGCAATAAAATTACCGATACCTTGCCCCGTGGATGTTTCCTTGATGTTTTTTCAAGGTTTTACCATGTAAATCAGCTTCTTATTGTTTTTTGTTTTTCATTTAATTCTCTGTATTATTTCTTTGCAACTAATTTGCGCTGCAATTTTTAATCTTCTGGGTTTATGCTTCCACTTCCATAACATACGTATAATACTTCAATATCTATTACATTCAATTGTAATTGACTTGTGCAATATTATATGGTTTTCCTATATATTTGTCATCTAAACACAACCTAAATATATAGTTAAAAAAAAAAAATGCATTTTGGTATAGAGGCAAATGAGACCTTCAATTAATATTGTGAATTATTTTATAAATTTAAATCTTAATGAAATAATTGATTGGACAATGGTCTAGAAAAATATTTTGAGTGAAGAAATTATAGATTCTAAAAGTTGATTTTTCTAAGACTAATTGAAAGGGCATGCTAGTGTTTGGTGGAAAAAAATACAATTAAAAAGAAATAGAAGAGGGAAAGAAAAGATAACAAAATGGGATAAGATGGTGATGAAAGTAAACAATGAATTCATACCTATGATTATGAGTTAGGATTTTTAAGAACATTGTAAATGTTAGTAAGAAAAGTGGGATTGTATACCAAATTTTTGAGCCAAGGAATATTTGTGTTGTATTTATAGCCTTGAATGTGTATAGCAAGATGATGATAAAAAATTTAATATAGAACAATATTTTGTAGCAACTAAATAGATATTTTAAAATATATCATATAGAATTTAAATACCCACAAGCATCATAACAACAAACTTTCTTTATATTTATATTTCTTGTTACATATAACAACAAATATAATATCTTATGCTCTTCCTATATATTTTATAACTTCTTACATCTTACTTTCTACATCATCATAGTATCTTATACATATAATAAATGAGGATGTTCCCTTGAAAAACATATGTTCTCCTATTTAGCCTAGTAAGCTCTATTGTCCATATTTTTTTTACAAATGTGCTTGAATTTGAGTGTTACTATGTACATGCTTTGTCTTCTACCAACATCAACCCCCTTAAAGCTATGTATTATCTTCAAATAATGAGAATCAATCAGTAGATAGGATATTTATGTAGATTTGTTTGAGCTGTAAAAATATGGTGTCTTATTGGTTCTTAACTTTTTACAATACCTATATTTGAGTGTTATTTGAGTAATAATATTTTCTAGTTTTATTATTATACTCGGGACCTAGATTTTTTTAAGTTATATTCTTTGCATCACAAAGCAATCTAATAACATGGGATAGTTTTAAGTTGACCACTTCCCTCTATATTTCATTTACATGTGTGCTTTGAATGCCTCTCTCTAATCATGTAGCTATTGTAATTGGTGTGTACCGTTTCTATGAAGGCACCTAGTCCACTTCCTATAATACATTTGGAGGTCTTCTAGTATGTGGTGACAATGTACCTCATAAAAATAGAGTTCATATAATTTATGATACATATTTTTGTTATTTATACAATATTCTATGTGTCCCTTGAAAATCCTAATGATTCAAATTTACCTATTTACCCACACATATTTAATACTTTTTTAGTGTGTATTCCATTTCTTGTGACTATTGATGCATATATATATATATATATATATATATATATATATATATATATATATATATATATATATATATATATATATATATATATATATATATATACTTGTTTTACACCTCCACATATCCCTTCTTCCTATGAAAAGCCAAAAACGTGGAGGATGACGAGAGGCATAAAACAAATGCTAATGATCGACCATTTTGACAATAGATCGTTTCAAGAATAGCATTGTTGTTTATACCCTTTCCAAAAACGTTACCCCCCAAAAAAATAGGATACGTTGCATGGAGGCTATGTAAGGATAATTCGTGAATAATATCCAACAGTTCGCGAGGAATTGGTAATGCATAGCGGATGACGAAAGTAATACTTCTAGGAAAAATAGCTATGCATAGTAATTTCGTATATTGTGTTTTTCTGGTTTACATTTCAAGTATTAAGCTTTACATTTTTCAATTACTTCTACTTGAAGGTTCTAAATCTTACAACAATCCATTTTGTGCATTTTCTTGTGATTGTTGCCCTCTACTAGATGTCTTCTCTTTTAGGCACTGTATTATCTCTTTACATGCCTTGTCAATGTTTTCACATTTGACACATATGTCTACTAAAGATATCATAAAAACATTATTTTTGGGTTTAATTTTATCCATGCAGTCTAAAAGAGTTCAAACATTTTCTATCTATTTATGAACCTCGTGATCTTGGTTTTTTTCCTATTCTTCCACATTTTCATCTATAATAGAGATTTTTACATTACATATGTTCGGTGAATGTCCAAAACTAGTTCAAATTTGGTTGAATGTGAAGGGAGAAGATTAGGACATTTGGAGTGTCTTTTTCTTCACTAGGAGTATGCTTCTAAGTTCATTGCAACCAACTAAATATTTTTAGTGTTACCATTATTTTTGTTTCAAGTGAAATCTTGACACTAGGCATGCAAGTCATATATCTAACACATTTAAATACACTTGTATTTCTAATGATAAAAGATGTTTTTAAAATAATAATTTAAATTTATGACCACTCCCAAGTCTATTTTTTATGAGAAGTTAGTGTTGGATTTACTAACAACATGCTTTTCAACTAGAATTAGAAAACATTGATAAAAAGAAATATCTTAATTTTAAGTATTATTTATTAGATATTATAAATAAAAGAATAATGCTTAAGAATGATAATCGAAATAATGCAAAAGATGCAAATGATCGAAAATTATTTGTGTTTAAAGATGGAGGTAAATTTATTATGTTGTGGTGGTAGTAATACTTTCAAGTGTTAACAAATTAATCTTATTATTTTATTTTTTAGAAAGGATAACAAGATGGGAAGAACTATCTAATGAACTCTAAGCTTACCTAAATCAACATTCTCTCTCTCATAAGATTGTATATGAGAATTTAAATCAACATACTTATAAGGATAGTATTGATCAAGTAGGAGATAGGTAATCCTTCTTTGGTACATAAGTGGTTCTTGACCAAGTTTTAGGTAAAATTTCAACCTAAAGTACTAAATAGGAGTTAATCCACACTAAAAAAAGTTTAATACTTCTATTCAACCCATTGTTGTTCAAAGTATTTTGCGTACTCATCTTAGTCAGCGTACTCATCTTAGTCAATATAGTAACTTTTTAAATTCATTTTCCTAAATTATACCAAAGAATCAGGTCAGTGTAGGAGCATGGGGGTCCAACTAGGCCCTTAATTGGCAATTTAAATTTAGAAAAACAGAGTTAGGCTGCTTGACATACAAATTTGAATAGGTTTTTAACATAATTTGGAAAATATGTAAGAAACAAAATTTGTAGCAAATTGAATGTAGTTTTTAAGATACTAGTCGTTTTTTGGAAAAATGTAAATCTATTTAGCGAAAATTTGAAATTTCAATGCAACAAATACTAAATTTTTAGAAAAAAAATAGTAGGTGTATGTCTGACCAACCTAAGTACAAGCAAAAAAAAAATATAAAAAATTGAAACTTTCAATTTAAGTAGAGGATACATGCCTGAATGTGCCACACATTTTTTATAATTTTTTTACAAGTAAATAATTAGTCTTGAATTTTATATTAGAACTTTATAAAAATATTAAAACTTGTTTTTCTGACCACCATAACTTGGTCACAAATTTATGAAATTCACCTTTTTTTATCCTGTAATATGGGAAGCATAGAATGTGTTGCATCTTTCAAATTTGAAAAATATGAAATCTTTTGAAAATTTAAAAAAAAATTCAATCATCCTATCAGTCAAGACTTTAGTCATAATTCATGTAGAAAATCAATAATAATTATCTAATAAATTTAAAATAAGACATATCTTATATTGGTGGAAAGTTGACTATTTTCTCAATAAACCTTTTTCATTTCATCAAATTTGGATAAGAAAAAATTCATCAGCCATTTTTTTGTCATATCACCACTTTTTGGACCCCCATGATTCTGCACTCACCCAATCTTGAAGAATTTACTTATGCTATTAATCCAAATAATTGTGAAGCAAACCTATAATTAAGAATTAGGATCCACCAAATTAGCGGGTTGAATTATTCAACAAATGATCATTTAAATATGAATTTTAGAATTATATTGAACTAGTTTAGTTTTAGGTCGACTAGACTAAACCAACGCCACTCACATAGAGGCCCTAGGATATTTCCTCTTGGAGATGTGCTTTGAGGTGTTCCTTTCACAAAATTCCTAACTCAATTAGTCAACATTTATTTTAGAGTGAGCGAACCAAGTACACTATACTTGCCTTCAACATCATTTCCTTCTCTACCTTTATGACGACATGTGTATTGCAATATTTCTTACACAATGTTCCCATGTGTGCACAATAGGAATCACTTCTTTCAATGGAAAGTATATGTCAATTAGTTTAATTAACATTTTTTTTAAAACATCATTGAATCTACCCACATGTTAAAATGTTGGTGTGGCAGAATTAATTTATTGAAAGCTATATGTTTCTACATACTCTAGCAATGAAAGAACATGAAAATATCTATGTTAGCACTAATTATTCTAATTATATAAATGCCATCTAGAATAAAAGATAGTAAAATTTTTGAAGATGACAATGCTATGATCAAAATATAATGAAAAAATTTACCCATCTTATCCTCAAATATTTTGGTTACCTTCTAAATTATATAGAATAATATTTTTTATTAATTCAATACTAACTTATATATGTAAACTTACAAGTTAATAATTTGAAAGAAAAAAATGATCATTTATTTTATATATAATTTATTTATTTTATATATAATTTATTTAATTTATTATATAATAATTCAAGTTAAAAATAGATTCTTAATAATATGAAGGAAATGAGTAATCAATTAGATACTAATAATTACAATAAAATTTTATATTAATTAATTATTTAAATTTTAATAATGAAAAATAAACAGCTTTTTAAATTATTTTTTATATATAATTTATTTAAGCATTGGAGTATTTATTGTTAGTAATTTAAGAAAAGATCCAAATAAATATTTTGTGTTTAACCATTATGCTTACCTATATAGAAAATAATAACACTAATTTGTATAAATAATTTATTTTTATGTTTAGATAATCATTAGTCCAATTTAAACCATAATTTATCTCATAATTAAAATCAATATTAAATACAACACATTATTTTTTAATTTATTATAAATTAAATGATATTTTATGTTTTAATTTCATAATTTTTTCTTTTACAATTTAATAATAAAAATGACCATAAATACTAAAAAAAACCACCATTAAAATATCTATTACTCAGATTATCAATGAAATACACATGAAATAGGTATATATTTTACAATACCATAAAAAGGGACATACAAATAATAGTGAGAACAAGCTGAAAGTGAACAACTAGTAGAAATTCATTTTAGTTTGAACCCTCTCTCAACACTAAGTAGCCATAAGGTAAGCTCTTCTAGAGGGAGTTCGATTGCAAAGAGAGAGAAACAAGTGTATATTGAAGAAACACAACCACATGCTTGGAAAAATAGATACAAGGATTGATGAAGGAGCTAAACACAAACAAGAAGCAAGTATGTCAAAGACAAGCTCTCAATTAGTGGCAAGTAGCCACACAATGGTTCCTTCAACCATGAAATGGAAAATTGCTTCATCACTTGGTTTCACATTCAGTGCCATGAAGGTTGTGTCCTCTGGATTCTAGCCATTGGTGTTTGTATGACATATAGCCACTAGTGGTATTGACGTTCCATATGTCTCTTGGCCTTGGAGAGAAAGTTCAAAAATCTTGGTGCCTTTAGCCTCATGGCACATGTATATAGCATATGGATATATTAAGTTGTGGCAAATGACATGCTTGGAACTAGAATTGCTTTTAGCAACCATAGCAGTGATAGAGTATTGTTGATTTTGAGAATTGAAAGTATTGGGAAGGTTTGTAGTCAATACATTCAAATGAATACTTCCAATTTTTGCAACACTATAGTCTATCATTGACTCCATTGATGTTGCACAATATCTTGTTTCCCCAGTGATAGCTGGACTTGTTAATTTTCTTTATGCTCAAAGCTAATTTAAGTTTCCAGTATTTGATATCCCCACAACATAAACAACATAATTAGAAATCTAAAATACAAAACTAAATATATACTAAGCAATTAACTACTATAGAAAATGCACAGCGAAGATAAAGGAAAAAACACATACACAGTTTGACGCCATTATTTTGGGTAGAAACCCCTAGAAAAACCCTTACAGGAAAACCAGTCGAATATGAGATCTTCTTGTATTTAGTCTCAGCAAAAATATAGAGATTACACACACAGGGTTTGCACATAGCCTGTCAAAGACCCTGTTAATAGTTACTCTCAATCTGCTCTTAACTCACACAGAATTTCTGACACATGGACCTCTCATTAATGAATAGTCATTACTCCACTAGCCATACACTCCTCACATAGATCTCTAACCTAGAATCAATGGTGAAGATTAAATCTTCCACCATTCATATCAACGATTATAATTTAATTAAGTGTTCACTTATCTGGACGCTTCTAGAGGAGATAATAAATATGTGTTCCTTGCTTGCTAGAGGTCAATGCCAAAGCAAGAACACCATCTGAGCTACAATATCCAACACTCCCTCTTAGCAAGGAAGGTTTTTTCTCCAACACCCATCTTATCCCTGTAGAAGATAAATTTTCCCTTTATTAAGGCCTTTGTCAGAATGTCGGCTACCGACTTTTCTATAGGCACATATTATAACTGGACTGCTCCCTTTTGCACACAATCCCTGATGAAGTGATACCAAATGTCGATGTGTTTTGATTGATCATGGAAAATTGGATTCTTAGAGAGCTTAATGCAACTCTGATTATCACAGTGGATGATAGTCGGATTTAGCTCCTGACCGAACACTACTACTAGCAGCTTCTGAAGCCATACAGCCTCACACACTGCCAAGCTTGCTGCCATGTATTCTGCTTCCTTGGAACTCAATTCCATTGACTTTTTTTTTTGTTGAACTAAGAGATAACCCTCAATCCCAAGCTGAAACAACACCCTGAAGTGCTTTTCCTTTCCACTGCACTACCTACCCAGTCTGCATCTGTGTAACCTATCAACTTCACTCCTTTCCCCTTAGTATACCTCAAACCATATGATACTGTGCCATGGAGATATCTCAAAATGTGCTTTGTTGTCATCCAATGTCCTCTTCTTGGTTCAACCATGAACTGGCTAAGAGTATTAACTGCAAAGCAAATGTCTGGCCTCATGTTTACCAAATACATAAGAAAACCAATAAGTTATTTGTACAAGGTAGGGCTCACTACCTCCTGACTAGAAGTGTCTACTTTCTTCCAATTCACATCCATGGGTGTAGACAATGGCTTACAGTCTTGCATCCTTAATTTCTTCAAGATCTCAACTGTATATTTCCCTTGACCAAGGAAAATCTCACCATTACGCTGCCATACCTCCAATCCAAGAAAGTAATGCATCAGACCCAAATCTTTCATCTCAAACTCTGAAGCAAGATCCCTCTTGCAATCTACTATGAGCCTTTCTGAACCTGTCAAGAAAAGATCATCCACATATAGTACCAGAATGAGTGACTCTCCCCCAATCACTATGTAATAAAGGTTTGAATCAACTTAACTCTTTACAAATCCCATTCCTTGCAAATAGTCGTCTATGTGCTCGTATCACACCCTAGGTGCTTGCTTGAGCCTGTACAGTGCTCTCTTCAGCCTACACACATGAGAATCTCTCCCATGCACCTCGAAACCCTCTAGTTGTTCAATGTACACTTCCTCATCTATCACCCCATTAAGGAAATCCATCTTGACATCCATCTAATGGATCTTCCATCCCATCTCTGCTGCAAGTGAGATCATGGCCCTAATGGAGGTATATTTGGCTATGGGGGAAAATCTTTCATCATAATCCACTCCCTCTTTCTGAGAGAACCCCTTTGCCACAAATCTGGATTTGAACTTCTTGACACTGCCAACCGCAACATGCTTGATCTTATAGATCCAATGTGACCCAACTATCTTCCTATCCCCCGGTCTAGGCACCACCTCCCAAACATCATTCTTCATGATGGAAGAATACTCTTCCACTATGGAATCCTGCCACACTTGCAGCTATGATGCCTCCTGAAAACTGGAAGGCTCCCTGTCGATAAGATCACTCATGAATGCCATGTAATCTGAATATTTATGTGGTGTCCTCTATTTGGCACTCATCCTTGGAGCACCCATGAACTCCTGAGCATCCTGAATAGTCTGAGTAACCAATCAGCTTCTATCCATTTTTGTTGTAGGAGGTATTGATACTATGGGTGGAGCTTCCTGCTCCTCAACCTGTTCAGGCACTTGACTACTAGTCCCTATGCTTTATCCTGTACTTGTCCCTTTGACCTATACCTTAGACTCACTTCCCTCCTTTGGAATAATCATCTGTTGATCCTCTACTACTTGCACATCATAAGATTTACAAAAGGCCTTCTCCTCCTCAAAGCGTACATCCCTCTTGACCATTGTTTTCTTAATAGCTGGAATGTATACTCGATATGCCTTGGAGGTTTCACTGTACCCCATGAAGATTCCCTTCTCTACAATAGAATCAAACTTCATCCTCTTATCAGAAGGCACGTGACAATAGACAAGACATCTAAATATCCTGAAGTGTCCTATTTCAGGTTTCTTTCTCGTGAAAGCCTCTTCAGGAGTTAATCACCCTAATACCCTATGAGGACTCCTATTCTAGATGTAAACTGTTGTACTGCATGCCTCTACCCATAAAAACTTGGGAAGATCCTGGTCATACAACATAGCCTTTGCTACTCCCACTATCACTCTATTCTTCCACTCCACTACTCCATTTTTCTGTGGATTGCAGGGAACCGTCAACTCCTTCTTGATCCTAGCCTTGACACAAAACTCCTTGAAGGCTTTCCCTGTGTACTCACCCCCATTTTCCAACCGAAGTACCTTAATTTTCATTCATGTTGTGTTCTCCATAAGAGCTTTAAACTCTTGGAACCGACTGAAGACTTCATCCTTCATTTTTAGGAAATATATCCAGGTCTTCTTGGAGAAATCATCTATGAAGGTGACAAAGTATTCATACCCTGACAGTGACGCTGAAGACATAGGCCTGTACACATCTGAATGCACCAAGTCTAGGATGCCTTTGGATCTATTGTCACTAGGTGGGAAGGTTGTCTTTGTATACTTCCTCATCGCACACCCCTTACACACATTATTGTGGTCAGTGCTCATATCTAGAAGGCCTATCATAATCTCCTTAAGCACTGTGAGTGCTCCATGGTGATGATGAGCCATCCTTCTATGCCATAACTCCCCTGCATCCTTGTTGCTGCTCACCAGTGCCTTTGGTGACTGAAACTACAATCTGTACAACATCTTCGACCTAACCCCAATCATCTGTCCCTATTGAGAATCCTTGGGCTACAGATACACCTTCTTTTCTTTGAAAGATACATCATATCCCTTGTCTTGTAATGTTGAGATAGATATCAGGTTCTTTGTCATCCCATGCACGAGCAATACTTTTGTGAAGCTAATGGTCTTGCCCGACTCCCTTTGAAATGTGACTTTCCCTAGCCCAACTACAGTGAACTTAGACTTGTTTCCCATTTCTATGTCAAAGTCCATCTCCTCCTCTCTGAAATTGGAGAAGTGTTCACGAGCTCCCATCATATGATATGATGCTCCACTATCAATATACCACACTCTTGTGGTTGTAGTGCTAGAGCTAGAAAGGAAAGTAATGAGGGAGAAGTCCTCATTGAAATTGGAAGTGAACTTGTTAATGTCTACTGAAGCTGCTATCTGAGACTTCTTCTTATCATTTTTCTTCTTGTTTTGATATTGACTAGCAAAATGTCCTGGTTGGTGACAAGAAAAACATTTCACCCTACTCATATCTTTATTCTTTTCTCCCAGAGGGGTCTTCTTGTTATCTTTCACCTTGGGCTTGCCCTTTCCTGCAAGAGCAACAATCTCTTCATCCTCACCCTTTTGGCCACTACTGTTTCCACTAACATAGCCCATCCTAAGCTCTTCCAGTGTAAAGTTGCTCCATAGACAATCCCACTTAGGAAGATCTTGTTGTCTAGCTACTACCTTGACAAAGATATCCCATTGCTTAGAGAACCCATTTAATGTGGTCCTCACAAGCTCTTCATCATCCAACTTCTCTCTGACAGCTATCAGTTCATCTTTGACTTGTCTGACTCTAGTAAGGTATGAAACCACACTTTCCCCCTTGTTCTACTTGGTGTTTCACAACTTCTCCCTAATGATCAGTTTCTTGTTCAAATTAGAACTCTGGAAAAGATCTATGATGGCATCCCACATCTTCTTGCACATATCCAACTCTAAAATATGGGTGACAATGATCTTTAACCCCATCTAGAATTATATGCCTGGCTTTGGCATCTTCTTTATTGTATGTGGCTAACTGTATAGGATCTATCAATATGACAATAGTTGTCATAACATACTCCTTCCGTCTGTTCTCCTCTAGCAAGAGAATTTTTTCCTTCTAGACACCAAAGTTTGATGCACCATCTAATCTATCTTCGACCCTCAAACGAGCTGAAGCCATCTCAGAAACCCTCAAACAATAACCTTCAATAAATTGAAGAACCCTAAATAAATACTAACTCTGATGTCTCTTGTGTGACTAAACCCTTGATATTTCTGCTTCAAAACCGTAGCTCTGATACCATGTTAACTTTCTTTATGCTCAAACCTAATTTAAGTTTCCAGTATTTGATATCCCCATAGCATAAACAACACAAACAGAAATCTAAAATATGAAACTAAATATATACTGAGTAATTAACTACTACAGAAAATGCACAGTGGAGATAAAGGAAAAAACACATACACAGTTTGACACCGTTATTTTGGGTAGAAACCCCTAGAAAAACCCTT
>VDFB02339166.1:0-12757 GCA_007258455.2 Sequoia sempervirens
TTTTCATCCTCAACTTGAGCTTTGAAGTGTAAAAATTTAGGTTTTTTTTGTGTTTCAGGGGGGTTCGAGTGAACCACCCTTCAATATGTATTTCCTTTTATTTTTTTGGGCGGGAAATGTGGGCCCAGTAATTAATGGGTTCGATTGAACTTGTAGGTTCATTCGAACCCCTAAAACCATTTTTTTTGCCATGGGGTCATTTTTTCTCAGTTTTCCTTCCTCTATCAAATTGTAAACCACTATTGTGGCTTCACCCCCCTCTAAAATGTAGAGGTCAACAAAAAACACACAAAATAAATAAAAATTACCCTAATCTAACAACACTTGGAAATGAACAACCTTTGGTGCTTAAGGGAGAGGGACCATTAATTGTGCGGGCTAACTTTGCGAACATGTAACAGTTGCGTGGAATATCATAGGACCTTCATTTTTTTGGAAATATAAATTGGCCTCTTACCTATCTACAATTAAGGTTTGGATGTGTGACTCATCACACAACTTGCCACAATAGCACGTTTAGTGAGAAGTGCCCAAAAATTGAATTTTTAAAGGTTCGACCAAAACTTAATCATGGTATCCCTAGTAGTTAAACAAAAATATTATGTGTTGTAAGTAGAATATCATATTTTCATTTAATATATAACTTATATGCAACCTAAATGCATCAACAACCTATAGGTAACCATAAGTATTTGTTGTCTCTAACTTTTGTATCCAACATAAATGGACCAATAGTTGAACACAAAAAAACTATTTCTTGTTATAAAAACAATACATTATTATTTAAAAATGGACCAATAATTGAACACTATAACTTTTTGACAATCCTTCACTTTTAATGAGAAAATAAAAGGTATTTATAGTGTTCACCTTTTATATTTGTGATAGGACAAACTATTATTATGAAATATTCCAATTCTGCTACCCTAATAGTTGTACACATGTAAGAGTAACACTTTTTCACTATGACAACAGTATTTATTTAAAAAAGCAGCTTATTTTATAAATGACACACTTATAGTGGATAGTTATTATATTTTATTTGAAACACAAAAATATTTATTTCACTTGTTAATGAATGTATTTATGTTTTTTTATGTAACATTCATAGGTTCTCATGTGTTCAAGTATGGATCCATCTTGACCAATATTTGATTATTTTTTGATTTACATATAGATCAATTATATAATATATAGTATAAATTTGTGACAAGATTGAATATTATAAACACAAATACTATAACAAGAATTGAACTTTGCATAACTATTGATCCCAATCCTCAAGCAAAAATAGAAAATTTAAAACAATTTATAGACATCAAAATGCCTGTCACTTGTGATAAACTAAAGAAATGTGCTATACAGCATTTTTCCATTGAACGACTTAAAAGTAAGAGGGTTGACTGACTACAACGTTATACACCAATTTCCGAGGCCTAATATTTATTTTCAACAGTAAAAGTCACTTGAATAGCACTCATTTAGTTATGCTGAAGTGATCAAATCGACAAGGAAAGATGGTGATGACATGCTTTTATTATAATTGTTTACAGACTATATAATTATGTACAGGTTTTCTCTCTCCCATGCGCATTTGGGCTCTTTAGCTTTTTAGATTGGCGATAAGTATGCTTTATGGTTTTTCATGGGAGACATTGGTGTCCCACAGAAACATGAATGTGATACTGTCAGTATAAGAATTCGATCTGCCATCTGCTTCAAATCATATAAGTCACTTGTCTCTCACAATCAATCTTCGGAAACTCAAAAGAACATTTGTGCATTTCTCTACTACCCAAAAGTTTCCTCCACCATACTTGCAGTTCGGCACACTCCAACAGACGCTTCCACATTCCTGCTCGTGGGAGGAGCGAGCACAAACGAGGCCTAATGGCATCCTTTCCTACTAACTCAGATATAAATATATCCACAAAGAAACTAGAAACCCAAACAGAACAGGCTCCACAGATTAATCCAACAAGGCCGCAATATTCTTTACCCTGTGTTTGTTTTACAGAATATAGAAGTTCATAGAAATGGCCATGTTTGGAGATAGAAGGAGAGATTACAGCAATGATCATAATGGCGACGACGACGATGACTATGACTATGATGATCAAGGTCCAGACTGCACCCCATCAGCCATTCTAACTCCAGGTATCTGCTCGGTTAAAAACTGATCCCTTTTTATTATTTAAATTTTTTTATCAGCTGTTAGACCACACAGCTCACCTGTATTTCTCTTATTGGGAAAACTTGCAAACCTATTAGATTGTTGGGTAGAAACTAATTTATTGCAATCTCCCTCGCTGACATTGGTCTTCTTTTGCAGTGGTATCTCAGACAACAGTGAAACTCTGATGTGAGAAACAATGGCGAAGCTGTTTACTTGCGGATCAAATAGCATTCTACTTCTATGAGGCTTTTTAAAGCGTGTGGCCACTTCTGACTGCTTGGAACCTGGTTTTAGAAAACAGTTTGAGGGGTTTAACACCCATGTATAAACTCTTGAAGTTTTGTGGATCTTTTAGGTAGTATTCTTAAGAGGAATGAAATAGGTAATGAGAGGATGGAGTTCCAATTTGTATCAGTCACTTTATACAAATAAGATAATATAGTTTGCTCGCTTTGCATCATTTTTGTTGGAATGTAAACCCTAACTGCTGCCGTCACCTCCTGCCGTTGCTCGCAATATCGCAATAAAGAAAATATCCATTGCGATACCGCGGGAGACCCCGTAGCATTTTTGTTTTATCTTAACCGCCAGCCGTTTACCGCGTCGTCAATAAACCGCTGCCCGCGATATCGCAATATGGGTAGTTACCCATTGCGATACCGCGGGGAACCTTTTACCAAGCCGCCTCCGCTAGGATATTTCGTAGTACGGAAATTTAATATTTAAGTTTTTATATTAATGTAAAGGACATTTTATTAAATGCATTTTGACGGGAAAAGTTAGTTAGGTAATTTGTAATAAATGTTATTTTGTTCCCTCTCTTCCATGAATATTTTTTTCACGTGACTTTTTAACTTTCTCATATATTTGCATATGTAATTTACTTTTGATTGATTAATGTAAAAGTGAGCATACGAAAATTAATGAGCAGCAGCTCTGTGTTGAAGATATTTTAAGTTTTATTTTCTTGTGAGAATTCATACGCCCGGCCTTCCACAGCAGGTATCGAGCAAGTTCAATTACTCGAGCCAATTTTATCAAGTAGATTATCACGGGTAAATTTCAAAATGGCAGCAAGCGAGCTTGACAAACCCACAAATTCCACAGTTTAATGGGAAGAATTATGAGTATTGGTCAATTACCATGAAAGCACTATTTAGCTCACAAGATATATGAGATTTAGTAGAGAATGGATTTCCAGAGCTAGTAGATGCAGTAGCATACAATGCTTTAACACAAGCAGAGAAAGACTTATTAAAAGACACGAGGAAGAAAGACTCAAAGACTTTATTTTATCTGTTTCAAGCTGTACATGAGAGCATTTTTCTAAGGATTTCAGCAGCAACAAAGTCCAAACAAGCATGGGACATACTTCAAATAGCCTATCAAGACATGGCAAAAGTTAAAACAGCAAAGCTACAAATGCTGAGAAGAGATTTTGAAATAATATGTATGAAGGAAATGAATCTGTAGATTCATTCTACACCCAAGTCATTGGGGTGGTTAATCAAATTAGGTCTCATGGAGAGAATTTGGAAGATACCAAAATTGTTGAAAAGATTTTAAGAAGTTTGCCCACAAAATTTCCTACGGTTGTAGTTGCTATAGAGGGAGACAAAAGAATCTCACAATTTCTAGGTTGATGAAATTTGTATACATCTCTAATTTCTCATGAACCTGAGGTTGAAAAGATTGTGAGATACATCACTAGAGCATGCTTTCAAAACTCGGGCTTCAGTCAGTCAAGGAAGAGGTAGAGGTAGATCAAGAGGAAGAGGAAGAAACTCTTATAGAGGTGAAAGATACAGTCTATCAAGCTCAAGTGGAAGAGGCAGCAATCAAGGCTCAAGCCAAAACCCAACACAGAATCAATCACAAAATCAAAGGTATGGTAAATCTCAAGTCCAATGTCACTACTATAAAAAATATGGGCATTATATGAATGAGTGTAGAAAAGCGATTATAGTAATAATAGACAAAATGCAAATTTTTCAGAAGGTCAAAAATGAGAATTCATATAAGAGCACAATGTTTTTAGCTTGTAATGTTCCTCAAGCAAATGAAAAAGATGTATGGTTTTTAGATTTAGGCTATAGCAATCATATGACAGGGAATCTAGAAATGTTTTCAAGTTTAGATGAGAATGTAAATTCTGATGTTACATTGGGTAATGACAACAAAGTGTCAATCAAGGGAAAAGGAGATGTCAATATTCTAACTAAATAGGGGGAGAAAAAGTATATTTCAGATGTGTATTTTGTGCCTGGTCTGAAACATAACTTAATGAGTGTAGGGCAACCGGTTCAAAAAGGGTATAGAGTAACCTTCAAGAATGGTCTGTGCATAATTTTAGACAAATACCCAAGCAACCAACTTATTGCAAAAGTCAGAATGACAAACAATAGAATGTTTCCCTTAAAGATAAGGCCAGATTTGAATATAAATTATGCTCAAACACAGCATAATGAATTCACAAATGGGTAGAAGAAACTGGCGATGAGTCTGAACGATACTCAAGCTGAGATAAAAGATGAAAATTGGTTATGGCACCTGAGATTTGGGCATTTCAACTTTGGAGGTTTAAATTTACTTCATAGGAAAGGCATGGTCAAGGGACTACCTTTAATAGAAAAACCAGAAAGGGTTTGTGAAGGGTGCATTTTAGGAAAACAACATAGAGAATCATTTCAATTGGGAAAGTCCAACTAGAACAAAAGAAGCCCTTTAGAAAATTATACATTGGATTTGTGTGGACCTATACAAGCTTACAACTAATAGGTGGTAGTTTTATTTTATGACATTCATTTATTCAAGAAAAGCTTAGCTGGGTTTTATTTTCTAAAGCAAAAATGATTTTGATCTATTTCATTCAGTTAATTTGGTTGAAAAACAGAGTGGTCATTATATCAAAGTGTTGAGGACAGAGAGGAGGTGAATATATTTCAAAATAGTTTTTAAATTTTTTCCAAGATCATGGGATTCACAAACAATTTACTACTAGCTACACACCTCAGCAAAATGGGGTAGTTGAAAGGAAAAAAAGAACAATTATGGAAATGGCTAGAAGCATGTTGAAAGCCAAGAACATTTGTCAAAATAATATTAGGCCCGAAATGATATCTTATGCGACCTATATAATGAATAGGTGTCCAACAAAAAGGGTCATGAATATGGTACCTGAAGAAGCATGGACAGGAAGAAAGCATAGTGTTACTCACATGAGAGTATTTGGATGTATAGCATATGCACATGTGCACGATAGATGAGAGGCTGAATAACAAAAGGAGAAAAATGTATATATTTGTTGGATACATTGAGAGTCCAAAACTTATAAGCTCTATAATCCAACAACAAAGAAAGTTATAATCAAGATTTACAATTTGTAGAAGATAGAAGCATGAGAGATGGAAGCATAGAGAAGGTTAATATTTCAGCTAGTATACCTCAAGAGGAGAATGAAGGTTCAACATCAACAAATATTCCAGCTATTGTGACTCCTACCACTCCCATTCAAGCTCAACAAAGTAGTCCACAAGTGACACCAGCATCGACTGTAAGAACAACCTCATGCATTCAAGGATGCGGTCCAACAAGAGGACAACAAACACCATCTATAGCAGGACCATCGGGTCCACTTTCCACAAGTTCAAGTGATATGTCAAATCCTACATTGGCAAGTATGAGAAGACAGAAAATCAGAAGCATAAGAGATATATATGAAGCGGAATAGAGGTGAGAATGGTGGGATCAAATTTCTCTTTCTACATTTTATTCTCTCAAATAGAAAGTCAGTTCATTTTGAAGATGTAGTCAAAGATGATGATAAATGGGTAAGTTCTATAGATATAGAGAAATTGAAGCAATTGAAAAGAATCGGACATGGGATCTAGTCAGTCTTCCAAAAGACAAAGATGTGATTGGAGTGAAATGGATTTATAAAACCAGATTGAATGAAAAAGATGAAGTTCATAAGCTTAAAGCAAGATTGGTTGTAAAGGGCTATTCACAACAGCCTGGAATTGATTACAATGAAACATTTGCACCTGTAGCACGATTGGATACTATAAGGATGATTTTAGCTTTAGCAGCTCAGAATAAGTGGTCTGTATCTCAAATGGATGTAAAGTCAGCCTTTTTAAATGGCTATTTAGAAGAAGAAGTTTATGTGGATCAACCACCTGGGTATGAAATTCAAGGTCAAGAAGACAAAGTTTACAAATTGAAAAAACAACGTATGGATTGAAGCAAGCCCCAAGAGCTTGGTACAGCGAAATTAAACCAGTTATCTTTGTTGAATGGATTTAATAGATGTAGCAGTGAGCCCACACTGTATACAAAAATGAATGAAGAAGGTGAAATGCTGATAGTATGCTTATATGTTGATGATTTAATCTTCATTGAAAATTTGTCAATTGATCTGTTCAAGGCAGACATGAAGAAAGAATTTGAAATGACAGACTTAGGTTTGATGAAGTATTTTTTGGGCATTGAAGTGAATCAAAATGAAAATGGTATTTTTATTTCACAGTCAAAATATGCAAATGATATTTTGAAAAGGTTTAATATGATGAAATGCAAACCAGCACCAACACCTACAGTGATAGGTCTGAAACTAAGCAAGGATGATAGAGGGTCTAATGTTGATCCAACTTTGTTTAAGAGGCTTGTTAAAAATCCCATGTATCTCACACCCACAAGGCCAGACATTATATATGGAGTAAGTTTGATTTCCAAGTTTATGGAAACACCAAAAGACACCCATTGGAAAGCTGGGAAGAGAATTTTAAGGTATGTAAGTGGAATAAGGAATTTTGGCATTAAGTATTCAAGTTCAAATGAGTTCAAACTCATAAGATATACAGACAATGGCTGTGCTGGCAGCATTGATGACAGAAAAAACACGTTTGGTTATGTATTTAATTTTGGGACTGGAGTTGTCTCATGGTCTTCAAAGAAGCAGCCAATAATCTGTCTTTCATCAACTGAAGCAGAATATGTGGTAGCCACAAGTGCAGCTTGCCAGGCTGTCTAGATGAGAATTTTTTTGAAAGAATTGCAAAATGAACAAATGGAGGCAAAAAAAATTTATTGTGATAACAATTCAACCATAGCTCTCTCAAAAAATCCAGTCTTTCATAAGAGAAGCAAGCATATTGATACCAGGTATCATTTCATCAAGGAATTAATTAACAATGGTGACATATTTTTAGATTTTTGCAGATTAGAAGAGCAAAGTGTAGATATCTTCACAAAGGCACTAGGAAGAGATAATTTCATTTTTCAAATAAACAGATTGGGCATGGTGGATAGTGCAGTTATGTTTAAGGGGGAGTGTTGGAATGTAAACCCTAACTGCTGTCGTCACCTCTAACCGCTGCCCGCAATATCACAATAAAGAAAATATCCATTGCGATACCGCAGGAGACTCTCATAACATTTTGGTTTATCTTCAGCACCAGCCGTTTACCGTGCCGTCAACAAACCGCTGCCCCGCGATATCACAATATGGGTAGTTACCCATTGCGATACGGTGGGGAACCTTGAATTAAGCCACCACCACCAAAGGAAATTTCGTAATATGGCAATAGATATTTAAGTTTTAATATTAATGTAAAGAACATTTTATTAAATGCATTTTGACTGGAAAAAGCGGTTAGGTAATTTGTAATAAATTTTATATCAGGCCCTCTCTTCTGTGAATGTTATTCACGTGACTTTTACCTATACATGTATATGTAATTTATTTTTTATTATTAAGGCGAATGTGAGCATACATAAATTAATGAGCAGCAGCTCTGTGCTGAAAATATTTTAAGTTTTATTTTTACTGTGAGAATTCTTCTGCCTCTGGCCTTCAATATGCAGATAAAGCTACAGATGCCCCTGTTCGTGGCTAGCCACAAGACTATCGACGCAAGGGGCTCAAATGTTCACATCAGCAATGGGCCTTGCATACGCCTCTTTAATGTCAGCAACATTATCATCCACGGATTAAACATCCATGACTGCAAGCCAAGTGTAGCTGGCAACGTTCTCCTCTCACAATCCATGAGCGATGAGATGATTGATACACAAGATGGAGATGGAATTTTAGTTGTTACCTCATGAGACATTTGGATCTATCATAACAGCCTCTCCAGTTGCACAGATGGACTTGTAGATGTCACGCTTGCTTCCACCGTAGTTACCATTTCTAACAACCGCTTCTCTTACCATGACAAAGTAAGAGACAAATTTTGCAGAATTAATTACCATACACTGGTTTCGTGAATATGGATGAATGACTAATGTTAGGCTGTGTAATAAAATGCTACAAGTGATCCTTTTGGGACACAACGATGATTATACAGCTGATAAAGACATGAGAGTTACTGTTGAATTCAACCACTTTGGACCTGGCTTATTGGAGCGCATGCCAATGTAATTTGTTTAAATTCAACTTCTCGTGCTTTTAACTGGCTAACTCCTTTCATCAATGAATTCACTTATAATCGATCTGGCTAACAGACATGATATGGATTATTTTTGTGGGTAGGTGCCGACATTTTTGTGGGTAGGTGCCGACATGGGTATGCGCACGTGGCGAACAACAATTATGAGGCCTAGGGTATATACACCATTGGAGGGAGAGCCCACCCTATGATTAGAAGTGATGCCAATCGCTTTGTGGCCCCCAACGAGGAGTACAAGAAGCAGGTGACATGGCGTGAGAGCCCCGATGGAAAGAGTTGGCTGTGGAAGTCTGTGACGGACACATTTTTGAACGGGGCATACTTCGTTCCGTCTGGCAAAGGAAAAGCACTTCCCCTCTACTAGACAGGCCATCAATTTAAAGTTGTTGATGGAAGATTAGTACCCATTTTGACTGAGAGTGCAGGAGTCCTAGCCTGCACTACCTCCGGGCCTTGCCTGTAATACTTGCTACATCTTAACCTCGATCCCTATTCTTGTAGAGATTCTTCCATTCTTTCATTCCATTTATTTCATTCTTTCAAGGATTCAGATCCCTCATTCTTCCCCTGTTTTTGAAGATTAAATTCAATCGTCATCCATTCTTTACTGCTTGGTGTTGGAGGGTAGAGATAGAAAAAAGTAATGGAATATAGAACTCGTGCTGCTGCACACAAAAGGAATTTTATTATTTGTCGTTATATGTTGTCTCCTCTGCCCACCTACACTTATGTGGTTTCTGCTTTTGGCTCTCAAATTTGAATTTACATATCTCAAATCTTATGCATACCAAAAAAACATAACAAGTGTTCTCTGACCAATTCATTCACTATTTATTCTGAGTTGCCTAACTAATATTAACATTTTCAGTCAGCTGAATGGATGATACTCCTTTCTTACAAGTATGGTCTATACCAAATGTATGCTCACGTTATTCACTCATTATCAGTTCTCGTTCCTAACAAAGCATTAATCTTTGTGTATTCGATTAATCTTTTTCCATTGTTTTTCGGAATGAAACAAGAGGGCAATGTTTTAGCCTCTGAATTGCATGTTGATTATAATTCTACGATTGGTCTTTGTTGGCAATATAAGGCTCCAAGAATAACATGATGTTTTACATCTTATAACAATTGCACTTTATTTTTGTCAGTTATATCTTCATACACGCAGGTGATAGGTTCACGGGAAAATACAATTTCCCAAGAAATCACAACACCTATTAACATTTTCTCTCAGCTGAATGGATGATACTCCTCTTTTACAAGTATGGTCTATACCAAATGTCTGCTCACGTTGTTCACTCATTATTAGTTTTTGTTATGGAACTATTGTGTCAACCAAAGCATTAGTCTTTCTATATTCGATTCATCATTTTTCATTATTTCTCAGAATGAAACAAGAGGGCAATGTTTTAGCCCCCTGAATTGCATGTCATTTATAAAAACACAATAAATATTATCATTTTTAGAAGGTTAAAATTAAAGACTATACACTTACAAAAGAGAATTTTTAATGGCAATCGTGCAATTTTAGAAAATTGTTGGTTGAGGTGACAAAGACATTAGCAATTTCATGCATCAATTAAAGAAAACAGAGTAAAATCAAAGCTACAGCCATCGAGAGGGAAACACAAAGTTTGTTGTATTAATCAAAGAAATTGCAATCCTCAATGCAAGAAAATAGAGCTTCAAATATATATCTAAATTGGTGCAAAGTCTAAGTGAAAGGTTCTGAATGAATTGATATATTGTGTCCTCAACCCCAAACGCAACCCACAGTCCAATCTGCATTGGCTGTCGATTCAGCTCGGCTTCATACTTGCCACAAATTGGGACTAAATTGTCATCTTATCAAACTTAGGAAAACACATCAATGTCTAACCAATCTTCTATAAATTCAACCAGTGTCACCTTTCTTCGCCAATCAATAGCATCAAATATGCGAGCTCTCAGAGTGATAGTAATTTTTCGAATGCCTACATTTTCTTGGAAGAAATTGAATGCAGTCCGTTGTTTAGGCATATATCAAACCAGCTCAAAGAGGTCTTCATAGTGTAGAGTGAGGTAGAAGAAGTGCTTCACAACATTCTAGGTGAAGAGTTCCTGAGCCAAGCCCATTTACACAACACAACCATCCTGGAGCATTTTATATATACATTCATCAGCACTTATGGCTGTCATGATTGGGGTGTAAGGGCATTGGAGCGCTTGGTAAAGCCCAAATTCCATCATCGTGTTAATGTGGAAATCAATGAGCTTAGCCACTACCCTCAGAATGGACTAATAGCTGACACCATTTGCATTGTGTCGACCCTTCAAGATGAGACTTTGGAGGAAGTTGTGGCTCTTCTGCGCACAGGAGTCGTAAGAAACTATATGAGACTCTTTGTACAATTCCTCTGGTCGCACGAGAACCTACTATCACCATCCCAAGTTGAACGCCTACCGACTATTACTAAGGGCATTTGTGTTCTGATATTTGCTTTGTGTACCTGACTAAAAGTGCCTCCTTTTGTCCTTTTCCCATGACATGAATTTTTGTAGTCGAATTAAATAATTTTGTAGTGCCAATGCAATGTAAAAACATTTATATATATAAATAAAATGTTTCTTTTGATATCACTATGTTTTTGTATGCATGGCTTCATTGGTTTCCTATTCATATCATATTTGAAAATGTTGGTTTCCTTTTTTGTTTAATGCACTAGTTAGATCAATTAAGCTTACTATTATTTGATTAATCACTGAAAAGCTTATAGGTGGCAAAATGGATAGTTCACCGCCTAGGTTTGGAAAAGTCTAAAGAATACTGCCCAAAGGTACAACTTGCGGATGAAGTTTCTATTTTCTGACACATCTACTCATCACTCGAGTTATTAAAATGCATATACCCACTTTTGAAGTAATGGTAAGTTTTAAAATGGTAAGAAAACATCACCCAATGAAGGTCAAACAATATAAGTGGTAAAATTAGAGGTTCTAAGAACAAACAAAAACACTACATGTGTTCAAGGAAGATAACAAAAGGCCGCCTAAACACAAGTTTAACAAAAAAAGCTTAGGTGAAAAGGAAAGATAGTTAGAAAAAGACAAGGGGGTCCTTTTTACAAGTAATAGTGGCTTTGATTGGGGACAAGGACTACAAAGGATGTAGAGAACCCAACATGTAAGACCAGTCATTTCCATTAGGCAAGGATTCGATGAGAAGGATACCAAACAAAAGCAAAAAATGAACACATGAAAATTGCAATTATTTACAAGGTAAGACTAACCTATGAGAGAAGGAAAAGGTAGGGAAACAATCACACAAACCTATTAACCAGCTGGGAGAAGAATAATCCTTTCTTGAAGAGGCCCACCTTCCTGTACAGTCTCCAAAACAAATTTAGAAATATTGACAACCCAACATTAATGTGGGCAAAGATGTATCCATAGTCCAACGATGTCTCAAAAATCCAATTTTCATCAAAAATCTCATTGTGTTGCCATCCTATTAGGACTAAACCATCCTTTGTTGGCTAATTCTCATGATCAAGGTTTGTCAATTCACGTATATCCAACTCTAATATAATGCTGTGAATTCTAAATTTCCCCCTAGCATTACACATCTCAAGCATTGCCCAATTTTTTGAAAAATCACCATAGGAAATAGTATTCTCCTCGACTTCATCATACCTCCCTTCGGCCAAGCCATTTTCATGGAGAGCAATTGATTTTGTAAACTGGTACAAACTAGGGATCGATTTTCCTTTTACCTCTCTAGCTGAGTGCCATTTTCATCTTCCTCCAATAAAAGACTAGCAATTTCCTCATCATTCCCTTGGCTCTAACCATTTCCAACCATTGATATATAGTATTCATCCTCAGGTATAAATTGATTAGCCATTAAATTTGTGAAGAGAGGATTATCATATATCTTGTATTCATCAAAACTAAAGAGAGGGTTAGAATGGGTTGACCATTTTTCTTCCTCCTGAGCAGTATCATGTGTGGGATCACCATTTCTTTCTAGGTTTAAACATGCATTCCCATTCACCACTTCTTCGAAGGAGAAATTTCATATTTTGGAATAAAAAGGGAAGTTGATAACAAGTCATTCGAATTAACTTCAGAGGACAAGGACTTATCC
>VDFB02339167.1:0-86107 GCA_007258455.2 Sequoia sempervirens
CCAACAAATGGGAGAACTAATTGACCTATAGAAAAAGCAAAAAACAAAAAAACACAAGCATAAACAGCTACCGCGACGCAAAATAATAAATTAAAAATAAGCTGAAAAAATTCAACCTCGATAAAGAAAGACTTGGCAGAATTTACTCGTACCCGCAAGAATCGCAAAGATCAGCGAATTGTCCCGAACGGAGAGGCCATCCGCTTCTCCACTCCGCACTCGATGTGGCACCGCATTTTCTATTAAAGCAAACTTTGCCGGCCGACATTGCTGCTTATTTTTCTCCGTTGTCTCACAGTCCCTTCTGTAAATGGAGATAATTTGAAAATGAGCTTGGCGGCGATTAGCGTTGGGATATTTCGAATATGATAGCATTGCACTTGCCATTGAGAAGAAAAGTGAAGTGAGAATCTAGAATCCTAACAACTTGCAAGATTCCTTTGCTATCTACATCCGTACGCATCAATTCATAATGTTCCCGCAGTCTCGTCTATTTTATTTATTTATATCACTTTACATACACCTACTTGTCACGTTTCTTCCATGTCGAAGGGAATTTTGTGTTTTTTTAATTGTTGTTATACTTTATTATCTTTATATTTAAAAAATAATGTCAACTCAAAATAATTTTTCAATTTTTTTACTTTTTATCACTAAAGATTTTTTAGTTCATTCAAGTTAGTAACAGCGGCAAACCAATCATAATACAGATAGGATATTTAATATTTTGAAAGATCTTTTTTAATGTTTTGAATAATATTAATATTTTATAAGATTGTATTATAAAGAAATCCATCACAAATATGGAATAATAGCTTTGCAAAGAAAGTTTCAAAACTATGGCAAGCAAATACAGATACACAATTTGTTCTCAATGCATATGCTGCAACAATGTATCGTAGCTCATGCATTACAAAAGTGGACAAATCAATCACATATGCATTCAAAAGAGCACGTAAAGACCATCAACAAGATAATATTGATGCTATAAAAATGATAAGCAAACCTAAAAATGTTTTGCTTAACTTGCACCACATGTCTTCATAACAAGTGACTCATATTGTTTTGTCGTTTCAAGCAAATTATAGCTCAAGAAAGTGCATATCCATTGATACAAGAGGTCATAATAATTGGATGTTGTTTTGAAATATGTAAAACAATTGAACAAAGAACCAGATGAATCAAAAGATGTAATTTATAATTCTTTAGTAGATTACTATACAAAATATCCTAAAGCAATTATAGACATGTCTTACATAATTCGTTTTAGAGTATAATAAGCATGGGAACAAAATTGAACCAAGAACAAAACCAAATATTATATGATTTATCAATTTCAACAAACATATTGATCTAGAAAAGGTCATTGTACAAAGCAACTTCTACTCTATGTGTCATTTGTGATGAATGAGAATACATTCAAACATAATTTTGGGTCATGGCAAATTGCTTATTTACATCATGAAAAAATGATTAAATATAATTGTACAAAGGACAAGTACAATATCAACTCTGCATGGGGTGACATTGGCAAAGCTATGGATGAGCTCAATTCTAAAAATGAAGATAAAGAACAATACAACATACAACTAGATTTTAAAGCTATGAACCACAATAAATCAAATGGAATAGCTTCAAATTCATTTGAAATTGCACAACATCCACAAAGTATGGATAACATTGACTACTATAGATCAAGGCAAATATTAAACAAAGAACAACAAGCAAATGTAAAAGAAATTGTATTAAAAAAATTAAAAACAACAAAATTCCATTGCATTTGTTTCTAAAGGTCGTGTTGGAACGTGAAAAAAAAATCACTACAAAAGCCATATACCGACACTTTTTCGAATATACAACAGTTTTATTAACAATGACCTAGAAAATCCAAAAGGTCTAATAACAACTTATACAAGGAAAACAACATACAACATATGTGGAGTCGCACTACACTTAGCATTCCACATACCTTTTAACAAGTCAAAATGCATTTCATTGAGCTTGAAACATTAGATATAGTGTCAAAGCGTTATCATCAACTATTTGTGATTCTAATAGATGAAATGTCATTAGTTGATTTAAGATTTTTGTGTTACATTCACAAAAAATTGTGGGATATAATACAAATTCCTACTGCATACTTTAGAAATCTTGATACATTTTTTTGTGGTAATATTTACCAAGCACAGCCTATACTTTATATTGTGGTGTTTAAAAGTAAACTAACTTTAACTAAATCAATTTCATAGAATTTTTTGGACAAATAATGTAAAGTGATATTTATTGAAGTCAGCAGTTCAACAAAAGGATCAAAAATTTAGTGCAATCATCAATAGAATTCAAGTGGGGTCTCAAACAAGTGATGATTTGAGATGTCCTAATAAATATTGCTTTCATAGATTGCCAATGGACCCAACATTTCCTTTTTTGTTTTATAGAATAAAAGATATTAATACACAAAATGAAAAAATATTATCAATTACTCATGGATATGCGATATAATTATATACAAATGACGAACATGATGATAATTGTAATGCAATACAATGCAATAAGAATGTAACTACTCTACCACGTAAAATACAGTTGAAACCAAATATACTTGTAACAATATGTGTTGGTAATTACAATGTACAAGATGGTCTAATCAATGGCTTAGATGGGATATTTAAGGCATATACAAAATTTAATGATTTTGATGTTGTTTGGATCAAATTTAATGACCCACAAATTGGCAAACAACAAAATATAAAAGTAGCACACTGTTATTTTGATCTCATTGATAAAAAATTGTTAGGAAGAGGTGTGTTGTCCACCTTGCATAATTTTATAATGTAATATTTATTTATTTATTTATTGTGTAGTGCACATAGGGAATCTAGGGATGTGTGCATCACATGGGCTAGCATTCTTGGGGCCACTTTATGTGTTGTATATAACATTGGATTAAATATTTAATGTGGGGTTGCACATGGGAAAATATTTAATGGGAAAACTTAGTACCAAGAATTAAATGAGGGGTTAATAGTTTTGTAAGCTCATGGTATTAGTCACATGGTTTTATGTAATACCATTTGGTGGTTTTGTGTGAGCTTGTTTCTATAAAAGCAAACACATGGGTAGTTTTCTAAAGTTGGCAGGTTGGCTAGCTTGGCTATTTTGGCAAAGGGGTTGAGAGCATCTCTTGTTGGAATTTATGAGCATTGAGGCATGGCATGGGATGTGTGGTTACATGCTTGTTCACATCAAGTGCTTGTAGAGGGTTGGTTGTTTCAAAGGTGTTATGGAGGAATCTGAAGATGTATTGTAATGTTGAATAATTTATGGATGCTTTTGGAGGTTAGGTTTTTCCCTCTTAAGGGTTTTTCCAGGATATATCTTATGTCATTTTTGATGGTATGTTGGCTATTATTTTGTATATGGATTCTAAATACTTGTTTATGTAGATTTCTCTATTTGGGTTATGTGAAAATTATCTTGGGCGGATGCATATTTCCTTTCTTTTGGTATTAGAGCCAAGTTGTGGTTTGTATAACCCTTGTTGGAGTAGATTTGATGCATATTTGAATCCAAGGATTTGCATGAAAGAATGAAGATATTGCACGATATGAGGTTTTTGTGCATGTTGTTTTTGCAGATTTTAGATTTTGAGGTTGTTGAAATTTGTGGTTATTTTATGCAGATCTAGGTTTATGAATCTTTGTTGGAAAAAAGGTTTTTTTATGGATGTTCATTATGAAGGTTTTGTAGGGGAAATGTTGCATATGACCCCTTGGGACAAAAAAGACCTCACCATTGGATCCAAGAGGCCCAAGAAATGAAGATTGACATAAAATTTGGCCTATTTTAGTCAGTAAAAAAATGCAAAAAAAATTGGCCAATAACCCTCTCAATCGTACAACCTTCAAATTTGTAGGTCGCAAAAATTAAAAAATATATAATGTGGGCTATTAAAAAAAATTAATTAAAAATAAATAAATTCAAGAGGGATCTACAAATCCCCACCCCTATTAACTGGCAGTACCAATAATATCACCAACAGGGGTGTCAACCCCTGTTGATAATTGTCAGTCATCGGTCGGAGGCTGGCGACTAGCCTTAGTCCAATGGGGGCTATTGCGCCCAATTGCCTCCCCCCCCCAATGGGGCCTTTAAACAAAAAGAAAAACTGCCAAAATATTAAAAAAATAAATTGCCAGATTTTTTTAAATAAAAATTAAACCATAATTTAATATTTGTGGTGGGTCTACACCACCCTTGTGGGTGGCGCCACCACCACCAACAGGCCACCCAAAGGGGCCACCATGTTTGGTTTAATAGTCAAATTATGCAACTTCTTTCAGGGGGCATAACTTTCACCCAGGGTGTTTATTTTTTTACTTCTTATACTCATTAGAAAGGTGATTCCATGCTTTACACTATGTTATCAATGGTTTTTCCATATATTTTTTTTATTTTGATAGTGAAATGCTTGTTGGAAGTCAAATGTTCCTTTCAATCTTAGAGAGGTCATAACTTGTGCATACAAAGTCGAATTTTGGACTTCTTATAGTCAATGAAAAGCTTGTTCAAAACACTACATAGTGGATTGGGTTTGGAGATGTTTTCACATGATTTATTTGGTATTATCTCAATATGAGCTATTTATGGTTTATTTTGACTATGGTGATTTTGTGAGCTTATGGCTATTCAAATCTTGGTGATTTGATATTGGATTCATTGTATACTCACATGTACATCTTTGATTACTCTCGTTTAGCATGGTTATTAGTATATTGTTGAGTTTGTATGTTGCATTGTTTCATCTACGAGTTGTGCAATGTTGTGGAGTATTTATGCTTACAGATTGCATTTATGACTTGAATGTGGATTGTCTATGCCCATAGATTCTTCATCATTGTTATAGATTCATATTTGTGGCTTGGTTTAGTCACTTGTTTTGTTTTTTTGGTTGTCATGTTGAGGAGAGATGATATTACCAAGTGCAGTCATGATGTGGAACCTATGTAGTTGACTATTTGATGCAGAGATGTGTGACACAATTGGAGTTTTTTGTTGGTATATTCAGTGGTGATCATGGTGTCATGGATGTTCCCTGTGCTTTAGGGAATTTAGCATGACATGATTTTTTATACAGGTGCATGATTGGTGTTGTTGGATTGATTTCAATTTGGTTCAAGTGACAATGTATCTTCTTGGCTTGAGGGTCACAGTTTTACTTTGCCTCTTGGGAGCTCATATTACATTTGAGTTCTTTGATTGTGTGAGGGCCTTTGTTTGATCTTCGTTGAGGATATTTTTATCACAATGTCATGGATAGCTTGATTACACACAACTTGAAAGATGATAAATACAAAAAATGCCTAAAATAGATTGTTTATACCTTATGTAATTGTTGATGCACAAAGCGGATTCACCCATGTAGGTCACAGATTTTCCCAAATAGATCTACACATTTTTCTAAACACAAATTAGATTTCCCCTATGTGATTGTATTCACCCAATTTTGTGTTGAGGTATCTAGTTAATGCATTTTCCCAAATATAGTTCATATTCTCCTGTAAAATCATGCATTTGCCTCTTTGTATTTGGGGTATATTTTCAACACATTCACCCAAGTATTGGAAAGTTCACCCATTTGTAGAGTAGATTTTCCTTTTTGTGAATGGATTCACCCTTTAACCTACAACACAACTATCAATCAAATAATGTTGTAACCTGCAAAATCACCGTGTTTACAAAACACCCATGCACACCCATATCCACAACACATTTGGATGACTCAAGAGTTTGCACACAACCATCACGGTTTCCCAAAACAATGAAATAACATGAATATGCATCACCATAGACTTTTTAGGAAAATCTATAAAAGCTTCAAAACCAAGAACATGAATTTGAGCCATGCAAGTACAAGGTATAAGTAGTACAAGAACTCTAGGCCCATTCCAAACCAATTCCAGAACTACCAGCATGCACATGCATATGAGAGCCAAGCTATCTAGAAATTTTCAGACCACCCAAAGATCAACTTCATAGCCATCATGCAATCAGGGTAACAAAGAACGCCTTCAATACTAGGTCAAAGCACCCAACACAAGCACAGTACTCCACGGTTAAATAACAACCCAAGCATCTCCATACCATCAAGGAACCTCTCAGACAGACACCCAGTATGAACTGCACTCTACTGTAACACAATCATAAGCATAAACTCACACCCCTTGCATCAAGATCATTCGCTGCCAACCAAGAGCCTCAAACCACATCATTACAATATGATCAACTCTAGTTTATCCAACTTCAATGTCTTTCATGCTACGTGTTGTCTCAAAAGAGAAAGGACTTTTACTCACCAAAGGATCAATCATTAGTCAACTCCTTTAGATCTCCTCAAGCTTTCCAGGCTAAGAAATATTTACAGAAGGAATCCACAGAATCGAAACACTAGGAACTCTTACATGAATCAACATGCAAGCACATGCAAGACACATGCGAGTCCATGCAAGTACATGCAACACACATGCAATTAAATGCAACTCGCAAACCTACACAAGCAAATCCCAGAAGAGGCTCTGATACCACTTGTAAGGAAAATCGGGTCATATCAGATAGAAACATCTAAGAACAATAGTGCCTTTGGTGATTTTAATTCCTTCAAATTGCCTCAAAGACACAACTACTATGCCATAAAGCAAAAATAGAAATAGTTGATTTCCCACATTAACCCTTCTGAGAAAAGCACATGTAGAATTAACTAGATTCAACACTATGCACAAATTCAAATTTGAAGAATCAACCAACCTAAAAGACAAAAGATATGGACACACAGATTTGCATGGGGAAAACCATTACGGGTAAAAAACCCCACACTCCAAAATGATCGAGCCATTGTATTATTTAGCAACAAATAGAGTTACAATACAATCTTAGGCTCATAGCCTTTATAGGATTTTTCATCTCGTTCCATCCAAAGAATACGAACAACTTAATTGTTCAGAATCCTCGCACTGTTACAATACCCTCACACAACATATAGTGCAGATTCTTCTCCTCAACCTCTCGACCCAACCAGCCTCCTGGCTAGCCCAACCTAACAGCCAATCCATCCCTCACAACCAGTCCAACCCTTCAACTTCTCAAGTTCACATTCTTCACCTCCTTCAATGTTAATACAACACTTGTTTTATCCAATAGTTCCAAGCCAACCAGGAAAACCAACTGATTCCCAAATGTTGATCCAATCATCAATAGGTTCCAAGAAATCATCATTTTCCACCTCAACATTCATTGGGTACCACCGAGACATCCTTCACAAGCAACCAAGTCAACCATTCCTACATCGGCGAGACAATATATCACTTCCCACCGATCCGAGCAAGTCCCGCTGATGTCCACATTGCCTTCACCATGTATCAACATATTGGGGAGACACCCTTCAGAGTCTTGCCGAAGTATCCATGTCCTACCAATGAAAGCTTATCGACTTGTTGGAGGTTTCACAAACTTCACAACCCACAACTGGTGGTTCTTAAGTTTCAATTTCCCACGACCTAGCGACATAGGTCCCACTAATACCAGTATCTCCTATCGACGAACCACTCCATTGTTCCATTGGTGGGACAAGCTTTAGTGTCCTGCCGAAGACACAACTTCCCACTAATGAGGATCCAATGCTATGTATCAGGTTGTGACAGCTCATAGACTCCTGTCGATGATGTCATCTTCCACTAATGAGAGGTGATCACTTAGAGGTTTTAGAAACTTTGAAATCCGCAACAAGATGGTTTCAGAGTTCAGAAAAACAACAATCCTGTGACATGAAGGTCGATGAAGGAAACACCATGCTAAAACGAATTTCATCGGACCATCGTTGGGACTAAGAACAAGGTCCTACCAATATGAGGAGGTCAAGCTAATAAGAGATATAAGCTAGACTTCAAGGAGTATATCAAGCCAATAATTTGAGGCACAAATCCCAACAAATCTAACCACTTCTCTCTGTTAGTGCTAATAGGTTGCTTGCAAACCTCATAGACTTCTTTGAAATCCTCATCATCCTCATACATCTCCGTGAGTGTTTCAATCCCAACACTTTTAAACTGAATTTATTGCACCATTAATTCTATTTTGCTTAAAGCATCAGTCGCTATGTTACTCTACCATTTCTTATGTTTGATTGTGAAAGTGAAATTTTGCAAGTACTCAACCCACTTAATGTGCCTTTTACTAAGTTTTTCCTGGCTATTTATAAATTTAAGTGCATGATTGTTTGTATAGACCACAAACTCCTTAGGCAAAAGGTATTGTCTCCATTTTCTTATTGATTGAACCATTGCATACATCTCTAAGTCATATGTTCAGAGTACTTCTTTGCATCATACAGTTTTTCAATAAAATATGTTTTTGGCTTATTGTCTTGGCTTAAAACTGCACCTATTGCATGTCCACTAGCATCACATTATTTTTGAAAGACCTTATTGAATTCAGGTAAGGCCAAGATAGGTTGCTCAATTACTCTCTTTTTTAGAAATTGCAAACTCTTATCAACTTGTTCAGTCCACACTAACTTCTTTTTCTTATCCCCTTTAATAGTGTCTATGATGGGTGCACATATATGATTGAAATTTTTGATAAAAATCCTATAAAAACTTGCAAGACCATGGAAAATTCTTACCTCTATGACTAATCTAAGTGTAGGACACTCCAATATTGCCTTCACTTTGCTTGGATCCATCTTCAACATTCCCTTTGAGACCACAAAACTAAGGTACAACAGTTCTATCTTCATGAACTCACACTTTTTAAGATTATTTGGAAAATTTTCCTCTTGTAGCCTTCTCAACACCAAATTCAAGTGACACAAATTTTCTTCTTTTTTAGAACTGAAAACCAATATGTCATCAAGATAAACAACAACAAACTTACCAATGTATGGCTTGAGGACCTCAGTCATGAGCCCCATGAAGGTGCTAGGTGCATTAGAAAGGCCAAATGGCATAACAAGCCACTCATATAGGCCCTCATTTGTTTTGAACAATGTTTTTCCATTCATTTCCTTGTCTGTTCCTTATTTGATGGTGTCTACTTTTGAGATCCATCTTTGAGATGTAACTCGCCCCACTCAAACAATCCATTGAGTCCTTTATTCTTGGAAGTGGAAACCTATATTTGATTTTTATCTTGTTTATTTCCCTCGAGTCAATGCAAATTATCCACTCACCTCCTTTCTTAGGTGCCAAAATAGTTGGAACTGTACAAGGACTAAGGCTCTTCCCAATTAACCCTTTGTCAAACAACTCTTGTACCTATTTTCTAAGTTTTTCATTTTGTTGGGGTGTCATCTTGTAGGCTGCCTTGTTTGGTAGACTAGCCCTTGGTATAAAGTCTATATGATGAGTAATATCTCTTATTGGAGGCAAGGAGTTAGGTAGTTCTTCCACAACTATGTCTTTATAACCCTTCAACATGTCTTGAATCTCCCATGGTAACTCATCAATTCTTGTTGATGTTATGGTAGTCCTAGGTCTGACCATCACTACAAAACCTATCTCTTCCTCTTCCATTATCTTTAGAAAATCTTTTTCATCTGTGCTAACATCAGACTTGATCCAATCTTTTTGTTCTTTATCTTCCTCCTTCAAAGGTGCTAAGGTATACGTAACTCCATCCTTCTCCAAAACATAGACATTATTTCTACCATCATGCATTGGTTTTCTATCACATTGCCAAGGCCTACCAAATAATACATGCTACACATACATAGGGATGATATCACATAACACCTTGTCTTTGTACCTTCCTATTTGAAACTCTACCCAACACTGTACATTGACTAGCACTTGTTGTCCCTTATTCAACCATGAGACTTTATATGGTGTAGGATGAGGTAGTATCTTCAAGTTTAGTTTCTCTACCATCTCAAAAATAACTAGATTATCAGTACTACCTAAAGACAACATTTACCTTGACTGTTGCAAACAGTCCTGAATAGTGACTTCCTTTGAGGTGGCTCCTTCTCCATTGGAACCTTGATTAATGTCCTCATCAGCAAGGATTCTCCTTTCTCTTGTTCTTCTGGTTGTGGTGAGGAGTTATCACTTCATCTCCTCCTTAAGCAACTTGAGTTCTTCTTTCATTCTTAAAGGCAGTAATTGATTTCTCTTTTGGACACTCCCAAGCTTGATGACCTGCAAGCTTATTGCACTTGTAGTATTTACCCGTGAAACCATTGAATCCTCCTCTTTGTCCAAATCCACCTCCAAAGTTAGGCCTTCTTCCTCTAAAACCTCCTCTTTAACTTTATGCTTGTTCTTGGGAGGTGCTTGACTCACCTTGACTTCTTTCTGAATATCCTCTACCAACATATGGACCTCTACCTCTAAAAGTCCTTCGTCTACCTCTATTCTACTTTTATTGCTTCATATTCATCTTCTCCTCAACCTTTAAGGCTAGTTGATAATACTCTTCAAGTGCCTTGGGGCTTATAAGGCTCAACTTGTCTTGCAAGTTGTACTTCAATCCATTAAGGTATCTTGCAACCTTGTCAGCGTCATCCTCCATGTGTCTTGATCTGATACTCAACTTGTAAAACTCTTCAATGTACTTTTTCACTCCCATGTCCTTTTTTTTCAATTTCTGCAACTTCCTATACAACTAAGTCATGTAGTCACTAAGCATGAAATTTTCCCTTCAACTTGGAAATCATCCAATTGCAAGAAGTAATCTTGGATTTTCCTTTCTTTCTCCTTTCTTCCTAAACATAATCCCACCATACGGATGCATGACCTTTCAACTTGGTCTTGGGAAACTTTACTTGTTGCTCTTCAGGTACCTCCTCAAAATCAAAGTACTTGTCCAACTCCCCTATCCAATCATGGAGTTCTTCACCATTCAAACTACTTGCATATACTGGCAGTTCCATCTTCACCTTGGTTCCTTCATCCTTGACTGCCTTCAACAATCTTTCCATCCTCACATCATCAACATCCCTCTCTTCTTGAGTTACTTCATCCACCACTTCATCTTGGTCACTCATATCCCTTGTAACCACTCCTCTTCTTTGGTTAGCTTCCACTACACTGAGTCTTGCATCCAAAATGACTCTCATTTCCCTCATTTCTCTAGCAAGGGCTTCTCCCAATTGTGTTGCTATTTTCTTTGCTACCCTTTCAGCCGTATTGAGTCTTGGAGGCATCTTTCTCCTTTTGGATTGTTAACCCTTGTATTGGTTTTCTTGGCTTAATATATCTCTGATACCAATAATGATGCAAAGGATAAACAAAGGACAAAAACAAATGTTTCAAATTCTATTGACTCTTCTAAAGGTGTCTCAAACCCTACCTTGCAAGTTTTCCTACAAGCCTTTCTCTTTAGGTTCAAACCTTCAAGAAAGAACTAATTGGGGTGCTTGTTGTATCAAATATCACTCTTTAAACCTTCAGCACGCTCCACAGGGTCTCATCAAACCTCCACTTTGCTATGGTGAAATCAAACAAATATGTTTTCATTAAACCCTCAAAGTCTTATTTTTTGGACAGTGAACACACACAGACTTTCATAACCTACACATATGATTGATTTGTCAATTTTTCCATGGTAAACACCTGACCAAAAACCTGAAGAAGGTTTTCACCAAATTTCATGAATTTTCATCAGTGCAAACAAAAGTTGTGGAATTTTTATCTTGCTGGAAACTCTAGCTCTGTGACAGGGCAATTAGCAGGATTTTTCTTGTTTCTCAAAAAAAACACCATGAAATTACACAAAACCAAAATAATAAGACTCCCTAGATAAATCTCTAACTTTCCATCCACTCATAGATTTTCCACTGTTCCTTAGAAGACTGATTTTTGACTATTTTTGCATAAAACTGTCATAAATTGTAATGAAAATAGGTTATTTTCTTGAAAACTTGCTCCGACAACTTCTTGGAGTGTTCCTTCTCATTTTTTCAATGTGAATGATCATAAAAAAATAGTTACCAATCGAATACATGTGCCATTTCCTTCAAAACCTAATGTCTAATGTATCAAACTTGAAACATATGCCCTTTTTTACAACCTAGAATTGAAGAAAAACATGTAAAGAGACCCTACATGGTCTTCCATGGTCTTTCAATACCTTATTGGACTCAACAAACCCAAAACAAAGGTTGAGGAACAAACCCCAACCCTTTGACAATCCAAAATCACCTAGGAAATTCAAATTTGCATTTTGGCAAGAAAATCAAAATTTGAATTTCTAGGCCTATTTAGACAACCTAGACCATTGGACATGATCCCAATGGACCCCCTAAGACCTTTGTTGAAAATTGAGGTGATTATGTAGCTTAATACTTCGTAAAACTATGAGATTGTAGATCTAATTAAGTTTTCTTTATTACAATTTCTTTGTATATGATTTTCTGTTTAGATTCATTATTACCAATTGCAGAAGTAGATAGAAGATTGTAGAAGAATAAGACCAGAAGATAGAAGTGACACAGCATATACCGTGGAGAAACCCTTTCAAGAAAAAACTCCAACACCAAAATCAATAGTGCTTGTATTATTTAACCTTAGAACAAGATTACAATAATTCTTTATCAATCCTTGCTTGAGATGCTTCTTTTGTCTTCAACAATTCTTCTTCACAACCTGTAATAAACTCTCATATGTCCAAGTATGAATCCACACATCCTATGCCATGCTTCACAAAAGTACTCTCTTAGAACTCTCTTCAACTTGTTGCAATAAATAGACAATTATGAACATTGTAAACTCCAAAGACTTGACAATTACAAGAGGATAAAGCTCGTCACAAATATCTACGCCATTCTTGTGCAAGTAGAGTTCTTCCATGAAAAAAATGTCAAACCAAGTCCTTCATCAATTTGGGCATCCCAAACTGAAGTCTTAACTCAACGTTGATTACAAAGATATCTTCCAAGATTCTCCTCAAAGTTGGCACCCAAGAATAGGCTCCACTTAACTGAGCCTTGTAAATATCTTCTCATGCAAAGGTGTTAACTCCAATATCTCAACTTGGGTGCCCAAGGTGGGTCCAAGTCAATCTCTGTTAACTGAAACATATCTCTCCACCAATTCATGCGAACATGATGCATGATTGATCATCCCCACTTAATTGAATGTAGCCACATGTTATCTGTCATGCAACTCAAGTCAATTGAAGTCAACTAACATGCAACTTAAACTAACTGCATGCAACTGAAGATAACTGAACCATAACTAAACTGAACTGAACTAATACTAAACTGAATTGAACTGAACTGATCTCCACTCATGTAAATATCAATTCCTAACTTATAGGATCTTTACATGCATCACTAAAGTGTTATCTTTCTCCAAATAGTTAACTGAACTCAAGGTGGGTTCCACCTTCCATGTGGGCGCCCCATGTGCTCCTATTTTGCAGGAGCTCTTCTTGGGCATCCCCACATGTTCCTATCATTTAGAATTAATTACAAATGTCAATTGACATGTTCATTTCATTTGAATTTAATCTCTTTCTAATCCTAGTGTTGGGGAACACTTTCCAAGGACTTAGGAGATACATGAAATATGTTTAGGATTGCAATTAAATGGCATCATATTCCCAACAACCTTCACCAACTTAACTAGGACTCTTAACATCAAAACAGGTAATAAGAACATCACCAAAGTGATGCTCCTGCATCAATAGACGTCTAGACATTATCATTCATCACATCCCATAGATCTTGATCAATCAACAAATCTTCCATCTTCAACTTCCATATTTCAAAACTTGTGCCAAAAAAGTCTCTACCTCAATTTTCTTAGATGTGCTCACCAACTCTACTATCCTACAATACAAAACATGAAATAATCTACACAAGCTCCCACTCAAACCTTGATTAACTCAAAAAACCTTGTACCCAACAAATAGAACCAAAACTGGCTAGCCTCTGATAACACTTGTCAGGAAGCAAAGTTGTGCGAAAATGCTTCCTACGCTAATCTCAATATGAATGATACAAGTTTCAATTCAACAATTAAAGAGACTTGAAGAAACGTATGAAATAACATAAGCAAAATAACAATAAAACATAATATTGTGATTTATGTGCAGAAAAAGCTTTCAAGAGAAAAATCACACACTCCAAACTTTGCACAATCTACTATTAAATCTTGAAACATATTACAACACACTTACAATGCAAGTTCTTATAGGACTCTTACCTCAACTAAATCCTCAAGGAATTCCAACAACATTTTGATAGCATATATAATTGCAAACTAAACTCACTTGCTAAAAGACTATCCAAAAGCACAAGTATATATAAAATTGCATTGCATGTGAGAACCTTTTGGAAGGGAGGTCCCATTTTAAAAATAAATAATAAAAAGATGATACTCATCATAAATATCATAATTATCTTGAGTGTTAACTTGTTCCCATCTCCATACGATATGCTTATCAAAATAGTCTCTTTACTTGTCTTAGAAAAACACCTATCCTTTGCTATTATTATTTTTTGTATGCAAGGTTGAGACATTAATTTTTTAACATTTTCTCACTTTGAATACTTTGCAAGAGTCTATAGAAAATAGGTAACTAATTGTTGGGGCCAAGAATCCCATTGATTTTAAACACCATCTAAACTTCTCTTTGTTAATGTATCTATAACATTTTCTAAAGTTTCAATCTTCTCTAGCTTCATCTTGCCATCCTCAACCATATCTCTAACAAAGAGATATTGTATATCAATGTGCTTGGTCATGACATCAAACATTGGGTTCTTTAGTAGGAAAATTATGTTATGACTATCATAATATACTATTACTACACCTTGTTTGAACTTTCTATTTGAACATAATATTTTAATACAAATGGCTTCCTTATAGACATGAGTAGTTGCCATATACTTTGACTCTATAGTGGACAAAGCAACTACAACCTATCACTTACTCATCCAAGTGATTGCACCACCAAATAAAATAAACACATATATGCTATTGGATCTCCTGCTATCACATCATCAACCCAGTTTGAATCCACATAACCTCTAATATCCAAGGAATCTTGATCTCCTAATCCATGAAGATGTAGAGTACTTTGAGGTACCCTACAATTATTTAAAGACTCTTTTTACTACATCTCAATGTGCTCTTCCTGGATTAGACATGTATCAAGAAATGACTCCCACTAATTGGGTGATGTTTTCTCTTGTACAAACCTTAGCACACACAAGGCTTTTAATTGCACTTTGTTATGGTACTCAACTCATCTTTCATCTTCGATGAGGATGTTGGATAGTGCAAGATAGACAACTTCGTTCCCATCATAATAAAAATACATAATGGTTTAGAATCTTGCATATTGAATCTTCTTAGAATAGTATCAACATACTTACTTTGGCCTAGCCAAAGATTTTTGTTGCGTTTGTCTCTTCTAATTTTCATTTCTAGAATGTGTCTTGTCGCACCAAGGTCCTTCATTTCAAACTTTATTGATAGTTGAGATTTTAATTTTGTAATCAAACACTTTTCTTTGTCAATAAACATGTCATCAACAAACAAGATAATAACCAAGAAACGATTACCATTAGATTTGAGATACACAGTGATCAAATTTAATTGCACAAATTCCAAACTCAACACATGTATCAAAATTCTAGTACCACATCCTAGAACTCTATTTTAAACTATATAATTTTTTTTAACTTATAGAGCAAATGACTTATACCTTTCACCACATAGTGCTTTGGTTATGTCATATAAATTTCTTCCTCCAAATCACCAAGAAGGAATGCTTTGACATCCATTTGTTCAATTTTTAGATCATAAGCAGTTGTACTAGAAAGTAAAAAATGAATGAATGTCATTTTAGCTACAAGAGAAACAAATCTCACCATAATCTACTTCCTCAACCTGGGAGTAACCTTTCACGACCAACAATTCTTTATACTTCTTGATAATGTAGTTTGAACCCATTTTATTTTTTAACACTCATTTGCAACCAACAAGCTGCCATCTCTTCATCCATGAATATTTTCTAAGACTTTACATCATTCATACCAAGAGCCTCTTCTACTGATCATGTGTCGGTTCATTAACATTAGAATTCAAAGAAAATATACATCTCCAATCATCTAAAGAATACCCATACCTTTATGGTGGTTTTCTATGTCTGCTAGACCTTCAATCAAGCCGAGGTTCATGTTTTTTTTATGATTCAGCACTTGGGGAGCTTTCCTTAACTTCATATCTTTCTAGGGGCCTTGATTAAATTTTCTTAGGCATAGAGGGAAATTGCATCACGTCTTTCTTTTCTTCCTTTTGTTTTGGTTGCATTATAATAGGAGAAGGCTTAGTTTCTCTAAAAATAAATCTTTTTGTGCAACAAGATCCTAAAAGTGTGTATCCTTTCACATCATAATTGTATTCGATGAAGATAGATTTAACAACCTTGTTATCCATTTTTGTTTACTTCTCCTTTAGCATATGTGCTTATGCCTCAAAACCAAAAACTCTCAGATGTCTAAGTGAAGGCTTATGACCCAACCATTCCTCCATTAGAATCTTGTCAACAAGAGCTAATGCAGGAGACCTATTCATCAGGTAGTAGGCAATGGCTACATCTTCAACCTAAAACTTTTGTTCTAGTCCAACATCACTTAGCATACTCCTAGCCTTCTCCATCAAGGTCTTGTTCATTCTTTTTGGAAATCCATTTTGTTGTGAAGAATATGGAGTTGTATTCTATCTCTTAGTACTACAATCTTTATAGAATATTTCAAAGTGTTTGGAGCAAAACTCATTGCCATTGTCTATCCTCAAGCACTGAATGTTTTTTTCAATTCACAACTTAACCATTGCTTTAAATTATTTGAAATGACTAAAAACATCAATTTTAATTTTTAGAAAATAAACTCATGCCTACTAAAATCATCAATTTTACTCTTTAGAAAATAAACTCGTCCTATTGAAATCATCAATAAAAAAACATGATAAACTGATTTACCAATCGAAGGAACATCAACTAGACCAAATACATGGAAACTTATGAGAAATCAAGTGAAATTGAATGGGCTTTTTTTTACCATAAACATAATGGTCACAAAATTCAAATTCAAGATTACAGTCATCCAACTCATTGACAAGTTTTGTTTATCAACACTCATAGACCCTTCTCTCCTATGCGGCCAAGTCTTTGGTGCCATAATATATCTTATCTATAAGCAACATTGATTTGATAGATAGAGCACTCTTGGGTACCCAAAAGCCACAACCATTTGTTGAAGAGGAAACCATCTATTCTTCTAGTTAAGTAGTCTTCAACTTAATCTTAACAAAAGTGCTATTGCACTCAACCGTGCATGCGTCAACAAGGTACAATTTATCTAATTTACTTCCTCTTTCTATCATCATAGCACCTCTCACTATTTTCACACTTGCTTCAAAAAAATGTACATGCACACCCATATCTACTAGCTTAATGTCAAATAAAAAATTAATTGCTAATCTCGGGATATGCAAGACACCATCAAATCAACTAACTCTACTATTAAATTTTTTCACAAAAATACTTCCATGGCCAACAATGTCAAAGAAAGATTTGTCACCCAAATACAATTTACTGCCATCATACTTTTCATACTCACTAAACCATTTTTTGTTTGGATTCATGTAGAAAGATGCACCTGAGTCAATCAACCATATAGTACATCCCGCATGACTGGCCGAGGCTGCAATAAAAACATCTCCATCTTTCTTCTTGAACTCAAAATTAGAATCTTGCTTCTTCTTCTTTTTCTTATAGTCATTTAGAAAGTGTCCATATTTTGCCACAGTTCCAACATATTGCCTTGGAGTTACTAGGGGATTTTGATCTCCCTTGTTCTTGGACATAGAACAACTATGCTGCTTTTCATTCTTGCCTCATTCTTTTAGTCTTCCTTGAATACTCAAAGCCTCTTTCATTCAAAGAGACCTTCATTTTCATTTCCTCATAAAGTAGAGAACCAACAACATCCTTCATCTTCAAAATGACTAAGGTGCTCCTAATAGCCATGACCAAACTATCTCATGACTCTAACAATGAACATAGAAAAGTTTGGTACCTTTCTTCCTCATCCATCTTCACCCCAATTGAGGTCAATTGAGTCACCAACATATTTAAAGTTTTTGGGGCTTAGTGATTTGTCGATCTTCCATCTCAAGGAATGCAACTTCCTCAAGAAAATATTATTTACTAAAGATTTGGCTTGATATATCTCATCTAGCTTCTTCCATAACTTCTTTGAAGTGAGTTCTTCATAGAAATTTATCAAAGTCTGCAAGGCATAGTCTTAATACCATTACATCATATTTTGTAGCCAATGTGGCTAGACATTATCATCCACCACATCCCACAGATTTTGATCAATCAACAAATCTTCCATCTCCAACTTCCACATTTCAAAACTTGTGCCAAAAAACTTCTCTACCTCAATTTTTTTAGATGTGCTCACCATCTCTACTATCCTCCAATACAAAACATGAAATACTTTGCACAAGCTCCCACTCAAACCTTGATTAGCTCAAAAAAACCCTATACCCAACAAATAGAACCAAAACTAGCTCGCATTTGATACCACTTGAAAGGAAGCAAAGTTATGTGGAAATACTTCCTACGCTAGTCTTGATAGGAATGTTACACAAATTTCAATTTAACTATTACAAAAATTTGAAGACACACATGATAAAGCATAAACAAAATAACAAGAAAACATAATACCATGATTTATGTGGAAAAAACTCTTACAAGAGAAAAACCCCACACTCCAAAACTTGCACAATGTATTATCACATCTTGAAACAAATTACACACTTGCAATGCAAATTCTTACACAAGTAACCACCTCAATTAAATCTTGGAAGATTTTCTTACAGCATACAAACTTGCTAACTAAATTCACTCACTAAATGACTAACTAAAAGCACCAATATATATAAAATTACATTACATGTGAGAACCTTCTAGAAGTAAGATTCCATTTTTAAAATAACTAATAAAAGGATGACGTCATAAATATCATTATTATCTTGAGTGTGAACTTATACCTAATCTCCAAGCAATATGTTTCTCGAAATATCCAGTTTACTTGTTATTACAATACATCTATTCTTGATTTTTACTGGTTTTTATCAAACAAGGTTGAGACATTGATTTTTTAACACGAACAACATAACATTCATGTTATGAAGAAAACAACCTTATGAAATCTGGATAAAAACTGATAAAAACAGCTACATGATTAACCAAAATTTAAATTACGGTCTTATCAGCTACTCATAACAAAGTACTAGTTTGAGTGCAAGATTTCTTCATGGTACTGCAAATTGCAGGAGTTTTGATATTCCCAGTTGCGTCTAGAATGATAATAAGAGTAACATTCCTTATAAGCACATAACTAATACGCAACCTTGATTTTGCATTGATTGTCAAACTATTACGTGATCTATTGTTCAAAGCTGAACTGCACAATTGTTTAAAAATAACAGATCTCAACAAATAACATATGTCAGTTCTCGTAAGAAACCTTGGATTTTGCCATGTACAAACTTGGATTTAGTAGCAACGTTACTTGAAAATACTGAGCAAAATCATTAACATGTTGGTCTTTGTAATTTCTAGAAAGGTGTAAGAGTAGCTCAAATGACATTTGAGAAATATATTCCAGGGCAATAAGAAATTAACAGCTCCCACCCAAGGCCAAAAGGTTACCAATGCATTCCAGCATCTTGCCAATGTGAAATTGGCACATACCAAGTCTCTATGCCTCCACAAGGAAATTCTGTAAATTACTATAGTTGGCATTTGGCACTATACCCCTGCAACTTGCTTAAAAGCATTCAATAAAAGATGGCGGGTTGTTTCTCAAATCAACGAGGTACCAATTTATTAAGCCATGTTGCACCTTCTGTTCTTTTGTAGAAAAAATGTTCACTTCTCTTAATCAAAAAGGGAGGGAATATATTGCTGTTTCTACATAAATCCCTACATTAGTTATAGAGTTGTGTAAAATTAGTCCAAATTCATGGGAAGATAGTTTAAGAATAACAATTACATGCTAGGCTGCTACTGCTGTACAACAGCAGCTGATCAAATCTTGCAAGCAGTCGTGACTGGTAATGTACACAAATGAAGGGAATTCTTCTCTTCAATTAATATAATAGACATGAAAAAATTGATATCATTCGTATGATTTGCATCCTTTCCAATTAGGATTGCCAATTTTATTGCTAATCTTTATGCATGTGACACACACATCAAGTCTTTACGTGGATTAAAAAACATAAAAAATCAGAGTTAATGTTCCTTTCTACTGTTAACCTGTGTTCCACAGGGATGTGTCCCTGGCCCTCCAACCACTGTCCCCAGGCCATCCACACAAATCTTCAAAATTCTGAGACATTTCGGAAATGTGCCGCAGGAACAGGAAATGCCGTGGGGACATATGACTGTCCCCAAAGGTGGTTGGGGACATCTGAGACGTCTTGGGGACGGCCAGACATCCTTGATGGCAAGGCAACTTTTTATAATGTTATTAAAAAAAAATTCCTCCATGACATTAAAAAAATACTGTTCTAATTGTAGTGCATCCAATGCTGGGATGAGGTCCCCCAAATGTGGCCTCACTGGTTCATAGCTCCAGTCAAAAGCGTTCACCAATCAAAAAAATACTGTTCTAAAATTCCTTCATGAATCTTTAACTGTTATATAACTGTTTTAAAATTCCTATGACATTAAAAAAATAGTGTTAACTGTTATATCATTAGCTTTGAATCTGAATCATGATATATTTATTGATGTTATACTAGTGTACCTGCTGTCACTGCTGTCCTGAATAATTTTATTGCTGTTATACTGCTGTCACTGTCTTATTTTTTATGTCATGTTACTCAATATTAGTTAAATTTACTGAAATTTCACTCTCTTTCTCTCTCTATATATAACATATTCCCCAAAAATGGCCTCCAACTGCCATCTCACCGTCCCCATCCCCAAAATGCCGTGGAACATAGCTTTTAACTGGCCAAACTTACTGCGGGCCTTAGATTTTTTATGATGAAAATATTTAATTCTAAGGAGTTGCCATCTAGAATAATTTATATTTGAATCTCAAGATCCTGCTTTTCATTTTAAAATTATCCTATATGTCTGCTGAACCAGGAAAACAATAACAGTTTTTTGCATCGACATAAAGCTTGAAAAAAAGTTAAAAACACTTGGTTGGCACATTAACTCATTAAAGATGACTGCAATATTTAACAAAAGTTGATTAAACATGTGAGATCTCTGTTAAATACAAAATTATGATATAGATCATAGGCTCATCAAGCAGTGATGTGCTTTAATTCAAATACCAAAAGGCAAAGAACAATAGAAGATGATAACTCTTAACTCAGCATGGCCTTATAGGTCTATTAATTTCAATTCAGTAACAATGAGCCAACAATTGCCAATTGATGCATTCATGATGGTTAAACTGAAGCCTTACCATCACACTGTAATAAAGATACCTCTTGACATCCCAGTGAACAAATAATTATGCAGCATATAAAGCTTGAAGATCTTCCTCAAATACTAACCAACTATAAAGATCTCCCAATGGATGATGCATTGTGTATATTCTGTATCATTTAACACATGCCCTAAGCATGCTGCTCAGGAAAATGCTCTAAACATTTCAAATTTGATGGTTAGGGACATTTAAGTCTGGATTTTTTATTCCAACTAGCACTAGCTTTGCTAGTCAAACTGTTGTCGTAGATGCATCTCAGTTTCACTCTTCCATGTGGCGTGACTCGACTGGCCTTTCATACGCTTATTTTTTTCTTTGTCTTTAATTGTTGAACCTTTTTTCTTTTCTTTGTTAGGATCCCCAAGAGGCCGGTCACCACAAACTGGGCATACTACACCTTCTCGTGCATTAGAATAGGTTTTTGGCACACCACACTGAAGACACATCCTTTATTTACAAAAGATAAAAGTCAATCATAATTCATTGTTAAATTATCTGCTTCAAATGAACTGCAAGTTCAAATAAAATGAAACAACTGACCCCAGTAGCTTTGCAGCATCTTCTGGAGGTGGCATGGTTGCTCCAGGAGTTCGCTGGCTATCACTAGGACTTGATGCTAGAATAGTCTTGGGAGGTGGCATTTCTGTGGTGGATCCCTGTGGTACAGTCCCTTCCACATCACTTCGCACACGTTCACGAATACCCACCAACTGTGCTTTAGCCTCCATAACAACACCTATAAAGTGCACATGGATCGTAGTTAGTTAACAATAACAGTAATACAACTTTCATTTCGTACAATGTACACATCAAAACAGGCAAAAATTATGAAATAGAAACTTCCATATATTCAGAAATTACAATGAATGTAAATACAATAAAAAACATTTGGCATTTCAAGAACATCTTACATGATAACCTCATAATGAAGACTGCAAAAAGTGGTCTATTTGCCTCAGCTATCAATCAAGAAATAATCTTTTATCACGTGTTTCACAGCAATTCTTTTGCTAATAGCAATTTACTCGGCTGAATAAATTCCTTAAATTAATCTCCAAATCAGTTCATGAGCCCATTTTAACCAAATTCTCTACAACCCTTAACTCACCATCATCCCTAAAGATAATTTAAGGTCTTCTACAGTTTTCCCTCCAGAACATTTGCAGCTTGTGACCTAGCCTACACAACTTTCAGGATATCTTCAAAAATTAAAGGCCATCATTCTCAGATGACAGAAAAATACAGAGAAAACTGTTAAAAATAGGAAATTGCCAAAGATCTCTGGCTGATTCCAGCAAAGCCCAGCATACAAAATAAGCTGCAATTCATGCAATGAAAGTTGGTCCAGCATATAACCATTAGTCTTAGAAAGTAGGTGTGTGTAGATGAATAAAGCATATGTATGTCAAGGCATGCATAGGTTGTTAGAAACCAGTCTATTAATTATGAACTTCAAGCATGAAGTTGTAAGTCATAATTTATCCTATTCATGTATAAATATATGCTATATCAAATAAGAAAATTAGAGAACACAAGAAAGCTTGAGAAGACTATGTTTATTATTACTTATTGTCAGCTTACGTTTTTACTGCACAAACTCCAACTCTGCTCCATAGTTCATATGGTATCAGAGCTGTAGATCTCATTTTTTTTATCACCAAGCACTCTTGTAAGATTCTGAATCTACAAGAACGACGAGATGGCAGTAGATGGTGTGGAAGAATTGCAAAGGCTTGTAGAGTGGTTTAACGGTGAAGGGTGTAAGCTTTGGAATCTTAGAATGAAGATGTTCTTGCTGAACAAGGAACTGTTTGTGTTAGTTGATGGAAAGGAGGCCAAGCTTGCATGAGATGCAGATGCTATCAGCAAGTGAGAGATAAGAGATGCTGAGGCTTGCTCTTGGATGCTCTTAAATTTGAGAGATAATATTATTATACATGTCAGTGAGTTAGATATAACAAACAAAGCTTGTTATCAGTTGACTCAAGTGTATTAATTGAAAGATGTCAATACTAGACTGTATGTTTGAAAGAAGTTATTCCAATTGAGAATGCTGGAGTCACAAAGTATTGCAGATCACATGAATCATTTTAAGTCTCTCAGAAATCAGATGACAGCATGTGGGTCAGTGATTTCGGAAGATGTAGTGATGACACTTCTTGGGAGTTTGCCAAAATCCTATTCAGGATTGATAGTATCTATTAGCATTCAAGCCAATCTGAATTTGCAGAATATAATAGCATCACCACTCCATGAAGAAGTAAGAAGGAAGGATGTAAGATTGAATGCTGAGATTTCTACAGCACTGTTTTCAGCAAAATACAAGGGCAAGGCAAAGAAGAAGATAGAAAGTAAGTCTCAAAGTGCCTCTGAGAACAGTCAAGGGACAAAGGTGGAGAAAAAGAAGCCCAGAAAATGCTCCCATTGCGGTGCCAAAGGAATTTCAATAAGCAATGCAAGAAATGACTAGCATGGGTCGAAGAGGTAAAGAAGATGAAAGAAGCAGAAGTCATTGTAGCTTCACGTTGTGAGCAAGAGCAATTTTTGCAGGCCTTAAACCCACAAGCTCATACTCTATGGAATGTTGGTATTTGGACTCAGTAGCGAAACATCATGACACCCAAATAAGGTTGGTTCCCAATATACAATGAGGTTCCCAAGGTAAGAATATTATTCTTGGTGAAAAGAGTAGGCATGAAATGAGTGGAGTAGGAAACATTTTATTAAAAACACCTGATGGTGCATATAAGGAAGTCCATAATGTATGGCATGTTCCAGCATTAGCTATTAGTCTTCTAGCAATTAATAAGATTGCAGTGTTTGTGTTCTAAAAGATGCAAAGGGAAAGGTCATTGCAAAAGATAACCAGGAGGGAATCCTATACGAGTTATATACAAAAACTACGGAAGTAGCACCAGTGGCAACAAGTGATGATCAAAGAGCCAATTTTGTGCTTTGCAATCGCAGATTTGGATATGTAAATGGTATAGCTGCTGGAAGTTCTGAGTAAAGAGCATCTCATGGAAGACTTGGATCTTCAGTTGTCATTCAAATTGGCAATGCATGAATGTTGTAACCTAGGTAAGCAACACAAACTTCCATTCTCAATAGGGCTTACAAGAGCAAAAGCGTGAAAGGATCTGGTGCCTTCAAACATATTCAGCTCAATGTAAACTACATCACATAAAGGAGCAAGGTATTTTATCACCTATATTGGTAAATTTTCAAGTATGATATTTGTTTATTTTCTTAAATTTAAGTCAGGTGCATTGGAGACATTCAAGACTTTCAAAACTTTCACTGAAAGGCAGTTGGAGAGGCATTGAAGTGGCTAAGGTGTGATAATGGGGGTGAATATGCCTTTAAATGCTATCAAGAATCTATGTGCAAAAGAAGGGATCAAGCTAGGGTATGCTATCCCTTACTCCCCACAACAAAATGGTGTAGCAGAGAGGCGGAATCTGAAGAAGGGGTTTAGTAAGATGATTCTACTTCTAAAGAACCAGTCATACAACACCATGAATCTGCTCAAGGGCAACCACAGCTTTGAAGGTCAACGTAAGCATGTAAGCCCACACAAAAGGCAATTAAATTGCATGCACTCTTTATTGTAATTGATGAAAAACATATTGTTCAGGATGTGCTTGAGAGCAATGGTGTGGAAGAGTGGAAGTGTGCAATAGATGCTAAATATAAATAGCTTAACTTAAAATCAGACATGGGAACTCACAAAGCTTCCACCAGATAAAAAGGTGGTCAGACACAAGTGTCTATTTAAGCAGAAGTATAAGTTGGACAGATCAATCAAATGATACAAAGTTTGATTGGTGGCAAAGGGATATAGTATATACCCAATTTGCAGGAATGGACTATCAAGATTCAAGACACTTTCTCGCCTACAGTGCAAATAACTTCCATAAGAGTTTTGCTAGCCAATGCATTGACATTAGAATTTCATGTGCTTCAATTAGTTGTCAAAAGTTAAAACAACATTTTTAAATGGGCTGGTAAAAGAGCAGGTTTATATGCAACAACACGAAGGCTACATAGAACAAGGGAAGGAGTAGTTGGCATGAAGGTTAAAGAAGACTTTGTATGAGTTGAAGCAATCCTCAAGCGCATGGTATGAAAAGTTTGATGATGCTATGTCTATGAGACTATGAGTGATGATCTGAAATCATTACAATTGTTTAAATATAAATTAGCTGTCAAATTTGAGATGACTAGCTGTGCAAGATTCATTATTGCTTGAGTATTTAAATTGTAAGACAGGGAGCAGAAACAAATTCATCTTTGTTAGGACAGATACATTAAAAATATCCTTGAGAAGTTTAAGATGGATGACTGCAAGCCATAAGTTACTGTTAGAAATGTGTCCAAAGACACCAGAAGAAGATTACATAAACACACTTCCTTCGCAGAATGTTGTAGGAAGCCTTATGTATACGATGGTTCGCAGAAGACCTAGCGTAGCACATGCAGTAAGCATTGTAAGCTAGTTTTCAAGCAACCCTTGACCACGGCATTGGACAATAGTAAAGAGAATTTTCCAATATCTGCAAGGAACAGTTAAGCATGAAATCACTTTCAGCAGGAGTTCCGAAAAATCCCTGGAGCTTATGGGATATTGTGACATAGATTGGGCAGGAGATGTTGATGATCATAGATCCACATCAGGTTATTGCTTCATTTTGAATGATGGTGTGGTTTCTTGGATGAATAAGAAGCAACCAACAATTTTACTTTCTAGTGCTAAAGAAGAGTACATATCAATTTGTCAAGACACAAAATAATTAATTTGGTTAAAGAAGCTGTTGAAGGATATTGAGCTTACTCAGGTCAAATTGACAGTTCTGAAATCTGATATTCAAAGTTGCATTACAATGACCAAGAAGTTAAAGTTTCACGGTAGAATGAAATATTGTAACTACAGTGGCCCTGGCTTTAGAAGAAGATGTAGAAACATTGAACTTATAATGTGCCCAATCTGTTACTTTGTAGAACCAAACAGCTGAAGAATACTACCCAACAATCCAAATTGTTCTCTTGATGAACATAGGATAATCATGTTCCAAGTTTAGAAAACAACAAATAAAATGAAGAATACTACAGGTTTTTCTTGGTTCTTTCAGAAAAAAAACCTCTTTTTTTGTAAAAGAATGAATTTTTAATTAATATAAATAAAAAATAGGATGTGTCCCCAATTTCCCTAGAGGGCAGGGGACAGCCAGGGCACACTCCCTATCATCTTTCTGTCCCTGGATGGCAGTGGGGACAGGGACAAGGCTGTGTCCCCATGGAAAATAGATTTATAGGTTTCCATAGTGTTCCTCTGAGAAAATTCCAAAAATATTGACTGAATATTGAGAAATGATTCAAGCAGTTGCCATTCCTGCACTGGAAGTTTGGAACTATAATTCCAGAATATGCCTTATGTTTCCAGGAGTTTCTAAATATTCTTAATACTATTTCCAACTGTTTCTACGAATTTCAGCAGTTTCAAATACTGTTCCTGTCATTTTCTTAAGAAGTCTGCCCCAGAGGTTTGCACTTTCCTATTATAGCCTTCCGTATTTACAACACTTCTGTTTCCTAGGTCTCTCCACATATCCATTTCCAAATTTTCATTTAACATGGGCTTACAGTAATGTCTATGTAGAATTCGTCGTGAGTTTAACCTTTAGGGAAATTTTGGAGATAACCTTTGCAGGATAGACAGAGAAGTTAGAAAAGAAGCACCAGTCTCAAACAACAAAAGATGAATAAAAATCCTCAGCAATCTATCAGACAAAAAAGAAATATTATCACCGAGGCTTTGGAAGTGTGGAAAGTTATAATGGACTTAATAAAATGAATCTCCAAGACAATGTGACTTTAACTTCAGAATGACATACCAGCTGGGGGCTCTTTCTTTGCCTTGGAACCTTTTGCAGCTTGCCATCCTCCAAAAGCATTTTTCCTCTGAGAGGGCCTGGTTGGTATTGCCTCTAATGCACTATTATTCAGAAACTCCGGAGGTCCTGTAACCTGCCAGAACCTAGAGTTAGAAATTAAATCCAAATTATGTTCAGAAACTTTCAGTCCCCAGGGCCACAAAATTAAAGTTAAATGAAGTTTCTACAACTATTTGAGAATTGTATTTCCCACTGGGAATTGCAGGGCCATGTATTAGTTACACTGAGGATTTTAAGAACCTTTTTTTAACAAATAGGCTAATAGCTAATTATTCACAAGGACAGTCCATACAATAGACCCAGTAACATTAGCAGCATAGAGATGAGACAGGGTAACCCGTAAATACAAAACTAAAAATAGCTAATTTTTCACAAGAGTGTCAAACATTTGATTTGCTCAATTAGCAAATTTATCATTATTATCCCATCAAAAAAGTCATGTTGTAAGGGTAATGGGCGTTGCTAATAAGAGCATGAACAGAGACCAATTTCTTCCCAATGCAATAAGGAAGCCCGCAACTCCAGTGGACATGCAGTGAGGTTCTGATGTAACAATTGTAGAGTACAATCCAGAGCGACCCAAATTTATACTCAATGCATACAAGATTCAGTGTGTTTTCCAGAACTTAAGAACTAAGGCTAAAGCTTGTGTTCTTCTTCAAACATCAACCTACAATACACATACTTCATATTGTTCAAAATAGGGAGAAAAAACGCCAACTATCATATGCTCCCTAGAATGTTTCTGGCAATCCCTGGTTGGGTACTACAAAACTTTAGAAACAATACCCAAATCTGGAGTTAGACACCATGAACACTTGACATGGGCAAGACAGACATTTGAAATGGGTACAAATACAGTTACTTAAATGAGAATTTGAATTGGTTGCCCAATGAGTCAATTACTTATATTTTTGTTGTGTTGTGTATCCCAGAAATTTAAATTTACAAAAAGTGTAAAATAAGTAAACATTTGAGCTAGTCATCATTTAAAATTGAATTAATTACGTCAAAATAAAATACGAAATATCTTGCATATGTTGTAAAGGGAAAACCAAACAGAATATTAAGTTAGGAGCAGCAAGAACTGTAGACGAATTGAACAATATGCCCTAGGGGAAAATTTGTTATGTCTGATGAGCTAAGTGCTAAATTATCAATATTTACGGCTAAGCACTGCATTCAAATCCTTGGTAAACATATTAAAGGTTGAAATTGAGTAAAATATGACATCTAATTCAGGGTGTAGCGTGCCCGGTAATAGTCACATGCGATATAGCCTAATTTAAGTCCAGCTACGTCTCGTGTCCAAATCCACGATAAAAACAAACATATTGACTGATAAAATTGGGAAATGCTTTGCACCCAACTCTAGATGCTGCATATCCAATGGACAAAGCGGGGTGCCAGTACAAACTAAAATACCCGGCATGGACAATTTTACAGTAACAACAAATAAAAATACAATTCGAAATTCAGTCGGGTTCTGATTTCAATTTTTAAAAATTGAATTGGGTACCTCGGAAAATGCTTGAAAAGCCGAAGGCAACAAGGAGCCTTGAGATTGTTTTACAGTAAGCGAAGTGTCGTGGTTGGAGAATGCTGCTTCTTTTTCAGTCGGGTTTTCGTCCTCACTATCAGACCAGATGGACTGCTGAGGTTGCTCCTCTTCTTCAGAAGAATATCCCTGCACAAGTGCCAGACTCATCTTCGCCCAATTAAAACTGGATTCAAAATCTCATCATTTTCTTAATAGCACAAAGCTACACTAAGTTCATTGGGTGGGGGATTTTTTGGTTAAAGTCCCGGCAAAGGTTCGCTCTTTGCAATATTTATCAGTTTGATCTTGGCAATATATTGTTTTGAAAATGTTGTAATTTAAACAGGGTATAGATCGTCAGGGCTGAACTCTCGTCATCGGGCGTACTTAGGGTTTTGGCACATTTTTTTTTTTTACTACTTATCATGAAAACAATCCGTCAACGCGTGACATACACTTCTTAAAATTGAGAATGTGAATTTTACCAGCATAATACTCTATAGGTTAATGGGCACGATGATTTTTTTTAGAGAGAATTTTGTTTATAGGATAGAAGTTAACATAGACAAAATTTTATGTTTAAAATTTATTAGAATTAAATTATATCATGTTTAAAATTTTGAAGCATTGTTAATGTCAACATGAATGTATTTTAGAGGGAATGTTGGAATTGGAATATACTTCTTGATAGAATTTGAAAGTTTCTATCATGAAAGGACAAATGTTTCAATAGTAGAAAATCATACTAGTCACAAACAAGTAAGTTTCAAGTTTGAATCCCAATCATAGAAAAAAAAATATGATCCTTGTTGCAAAGTAGTAGAGAAATAATTAAAATGAAATTCTATGTAAAAATGCCTAAAATTGCTCAAGTAACTCTTGTATGTGATGGTGTACATACACTTCAAGCTATTGAGAATTACTCTACACTTTTATATTGTTCATTAAATTGAGCTCCTTTAGTGAAAGCTAGTTCATTTAATATTTAGAAGAAATGGAACTCATTAATTAATTACTACTTTTTGGTAGGGAAGAAGTGTAAACTTGTTATTGACTATTTGACCATTGAAAAGTGTGATGTTTAAGTAAAGTGTCAGAGATGGAAAACCCTTTGCACAAAACCTCTCTAAATACTCTATTATGTGTGTATCGTGATTGACGTAATAACATGAAATGGCTAAATAAAAGAAATATCCCAAAAATAGTATTTTAATCTTGATGTTCACCAATTTGAAGAACACAAATTAAAATAATTGCATTCAATATTTTTAAAGTATGAGAATAAAATTAGTACAAAATCAAATAATATTAAAGAGGAGAATGAAATTAATATAACATAAGTCAATTTATTGGTGAATATTTTCACAATAGAAAAATTGTTTTGTTGGGCACCAAAAAAAAAAAAAAAGAAAAGTGTCTCACTCTTTTTACATTGGATAGCAAAGGAGGGTGTTGTAGCTATCTCATCCTTTGTGTGATCCTCTCATGTGAGGAAGCTCAATGTCACTAAGGAGATCTATTCAAGAACAAAATCCATCATGAAAGATGATTGAAGGTAGGATCAATACACATACTAAAAACATCTCTAATGAGCTTTGTCCTTGTGCAATCATACTATGTCTCAACTACACAAAATCCTTTCACCAAAAGATTAAAAAAAAATTCTTGCAAAAATAGTAAAGAAAGAAAGAAAGAAAAATCAAGGAGGCACTCTTTTGTTAGTAAAATCAAAGAATTCATCATAGTGAAGAGGGTTTTTGACCATCCAACTTATCTTTAAGATAGCTTTATCATCTCTAGTGTAGATTAGGAAGTACTAGAAGGTATGAAACCATATGATCAATTAAATAATAGAAATGTGTAGAACAAAAGGTAGAAATTATGTGTATACCTTGTGGCACAATGTGAGAAGAGGTTTCCTTAAGCATTTATGAGAATAAGATGGTTGGAAGTGAGGGCATATGTGTCCACTCTAAAAAGGAAATCTTAATTGGAATCAAAGATTGTGATGTTTCCGCCACAATTTATCTAGAATTTGATAAAGATAAATAGATATTTTTCAAAATCAAATCAAATCAAAGATGTTCACAACTATGAAATCAAGCATAAAATTGTTAGAATTGTGTGCCTCAATCCCACAGGCTGAAACCTCTTGTGAAGCAATTTTGGTGAGACTATGGAGATTTATGGCCGATCTGCTAGTTGATCCTGGACTATCGCTGTGACCTCCTGAATGTCTTGGCGATCGGCATAATCGGTAACCTTCGGTGTACCCTTGGACAGTCGGGATGATGTCTCAGCGATGGTAGAAAGTCTGGCTGATATCGGCGTGACCTTTGTTCTGTCTGGCCAATGGAACTATCGGTATGACTTGCTTCTATCGGAATGTGTCCTGGCGACAGGGTGATGTCTTGCCGACAGCATTTGCTTGGAGTCATCGAGGTGACTTGAACACTCGGGAAGATCTCTTAGCGACAGGGATATGTCTCACCGATGATTTAATTCCTAGCGGATGTCGGGGAGACCTACAGTGATTGGAGTCATCGATGTAACCCATTTGCTTTGATATGAAGTCTTAGCGATGGAGGGTTGACTCGCCGAATGGTTATACACTTGTGTCATCAGTGTAACATGTGACTTCGATAAGAACTCTCGGCGAAAGTTAGAAGTCTTGTCGACTATTGTTTGGTGCTCGACATGACTTGAAGACTTCGGTATGAAGTCTTGGCGAAAGCGATAAGTCTCACCGACTGGTGAACACTTCAGAATGACACAAAGGTCTCGATGTGAAGTCTTACCGATGAAGGTTTGTCTTGGCAACAATATAACACTCAAAGACATCGAGGTGACCCTTGGTCGAAAGAATTGCTTCAGTGTGATGTCTCATCGATAGCAGAAAGTCTTGCCGACTATCGAATGTCTTCGGTGTGACTCCTGGTGAATGATGCTCATCGGGGTAACATGGAAGCCTCGGTAAGAAGTCTTGCCGAAGGTTTATTCTCTCGCCGAAATGTGTGAACATTCGGAGTAACAAAAAGACTTCAGTATGAAGTCTTAGCGACTTGGAGAGTCTCGCCGATAGTAAAAGGTCTTCGGGATGACATGTTGAACTCGGTGGGATGTCTTGGCGAGAGCGGTAAGTCTTGCTGACTGAGATGCTTCGATATAACCTGTTGAGCTCAGTGTGATGTCTTGGTGAAAGACAATTGTCTCACTGAATGGAATACTCACGTCAACATGACTTGAAGACTTCGGTATGAAGTCTTGGCAAACTGCAGTAGTCTTGCCGATGGTTTTTTTGAGATCGATGTGACTTGTGAACATCGGTATGAGTCTTGCCGATAGGAATGAAATGGATGTCGGTGGTTTCGGTATGACTTGTGATGTTTGCTATATCATCTTGCCGACTGCTGGAACCTACGCCAATATCGTTATGAAGCCTTTAAGCATCGGGGAGACACTTCTTGTGTCTCACCAACATGCGAACTCAGTTGAATGTTTCCTTGACCATTTGACTATCCTATGTGGTGTCTCGTGGACCAATCAGAGGAAGCAAAAATTAAATGGTTGGCAGTTGGATTTTTGAAACAGTTGCGACGCTGGAGCTGAACTGCTTGCAAGGAAAAATCTACAATGGAATGGAAACTTTCTACGATGGGTAATGGCGGATAAGGATGAACAGGAAAATCCGGTGAGGATAAGAGAAGCAATCAGACCGAGAAGAGAAAGGAGATAGAGTGAGGAAGTGAGAAGGGCAGAGTGGCTAGCTGAAAGGCCGAGGCCATGAGGTCGAAGGAGAAGAAGACAGAAGCAGGGTTCTGCTGGAATCTCTTCTGATCATGAATCATGTTTGATCTCTCTCCTGTTGATCTGCACTGTATACTATGTGAGGGTATTGTAACAGTGTGAAGGTTGTATGGTCTGATGTGTTGACTAGTTGCTACCAGTTGTATCCAGAATGAACAAGATGTAATCTCTGAAAAGGCTATGAGCCTGGATTGTATTGTAACCATTTGTTGCTAAATAATACAATGGCTCGATCTTTGGAGTGTGGGGTTTTTTACCCGAAAGGGTTTTCCCCACGTAAATCTTTGTGTTCTGGTTTGTTGTCTTATCTTTCATGTCTGTTGGTTCTGTTTCTAGAATCTGTTATTGCTTGCTATTGAATTTACATGTGCTTCTCTCAGAAGGATCAATGTGGGAAATGAACTGTGTCTGTTCCGCTTTAGGACAGTTGTACGTGTCTTTGAGGCAACCTAATTGAAATGAAAGTTACCGAAGGCACTACTATTCTTAGAGATTTCTCTGAGATGCACTAGATTTCCTTACAAAAATCACATATTTATTTTTAATAAAAATAAATTCATATAAGGTTTCTTAAAAAACCATAATTGCTTCTACCAAGATTTTTTCAAGAAAATAAAAATATAATAATAATTTTGAGCACACAACAATTAAGCTTAAAAATTAGAATAACTAGCATAGGAAAAGTCATATGTTATTTATTTATGGTTTATCTATTGTTATTGGTTGAATGAATAGGCTATATTGTTATATGATCTCTCTCTCTCACAGACATTTAGTAAGAAAAATCATTTGGTATCTACTTGTGATCTCATTATGTAATGATTGAATGAATAGGTTATATGGTTAAAACAATTTAATCACTTTTTTACACTCATGAAGAAATTATAGTTGTAGGATAGTTATATTATATACTCTTACACATGGCTAACATGATAAAATAGAAGGAAATATCATATTACACATTTATAATGATAACTTGTTTTTGAAGCAACATAACCCTAGAACATTATTTATTTAATATCTTTTTGATCTAAATGCATTTAATACATGTGCATAGGATCAAACAATCAACATATTTATGAAACAAAATCTTAACAAGAATTATTAAATTTATGTTAAAAAATATATGGCGTTGAGCGGGTGGAGCAAGTTGGGCAGGAGAGGAATTTTCAAATCCTCTGATGGTGATGAGGAGTCTGAAGGTGACAACAAGGCGGATGACATGTGTATTCCATCCAGGATTCTTTGGTTGTTTTTCCTTGACATGTTTGTGGATGTTCTTGTTGAGGTGGGTGTCATGTTTCAGGGTCTTCTATGTGGTGGGTCTCTTTTGGTGTGCTTTGGTGGCCCCTCTTGCTATCTGTGGCTGGCTGTAGGTGGTTTTCTTGGTCATGAATCTGATATGTGGCTCTCTTCTTGGTTCCTCTTGGTGTGTGGAGTGGTTATTTCTTCTAGTTACTCCTTGGAGGTGTCTCGACCTGGGGCTGTCTTGGGCGACCAGTTTGTGGTTTCCAAATGGCAGTTGGGCTTTAATGTTTATTTTTATGGTTTGGAACCTATTTTGGGTCTTTGGCCCCTGTTATGGTGTGACTTTGTTGCTCGATTTGGGAGTTATTCCTCTCTTTTCCTTGTGGGATATGACGTGAGCCCGCTCTGGTATGCTCTAGTGGTTTATGTTGTGAGAGCAATTGTATCCTTCTTTCTTTTGTTCCTAGTTTTCCCCCTTGTTCAATGTTGCTTTTCTTTAGTGAATGGGGGCTGGTGTCTTGGTTTGACCCCTCTTTGAGTGTGGGTTTGTGGCTCTCCCGCTGGGAGTGCTTTCATTGGTTGTGGGTTGTCTTTCTGCCCTCTAGTGCTTTGCTTTCATCGACACCCTACTAGGGTTTGGGTTGGTTGTGCCTCAAGAGGATGTTCTTCAATGTTTCGTTAAGCTTAGGGTTGTTGTGGAGTGGTTTTTTCCCCTCCCTACTGCTGCAGGAAGTGTGTGTCTGGAAGGAAAAGAAAGCTTCCTTTTTTGGCTTATTTGGCTCCCCTTCTGGGCCTTTTGGAAGGGGTGTGTGTCCTTCTTGGAGGTCATTTTTTGTGACTGGGCTTTCTTGGCTAGGTGGCTTTTGATATTTTGTTTTTGGACCCAAATTTTCTCTAAGTTAATGGAAATCTCTGTTGTTTCTGCAAAAAATTTGATGTGTGTTGTGATGGTGTTGGTTCAACGTTTTTCAATGGATCTCCTTTTGTTGAAGTTGTTTTTGGTTCCTCTGGAGGTGTAGTGATTGGGTGGTATTCAAAATTTATGCTTTTGATGTTGGTGTTTGCGAAGCTCATTCTTTCTACTGCAGTCATTTCCTTCTCTTTGAGTACTGGGTCTTCTTTTGAGGTGGAGGCCTCTCCTTTTGTGGGTGAGGTGTATTATGTGGTTGATGGCTCTCTCATGCATCTCCCATTGAGGTAGAGTACATTCCTATTTATGTTGAATGTTAGTTTGCAGGTGTGTTGTGGTTGTTGTGGCAAGGATGAGCTTGATTTTTTCTCCTATAGAGGTGGAGTGCGCTGTTGGCTTTTGTGGGACAATGTTGGAGCCTTGAGTGTATGCAATGATTTCTCCTATAGAGGTGGAGTGGATGTGTTGTTGGTCTCTATTTTTTCTGCCCTTGTGGCTATCTGTGACTTGGTTGTTTCTACCAGTGGGTTGAAGAGTTTGATTATCCTGAATGACTAGTGTGATTTTGCCTGGCTATTACAGGAGAATTCGTTGGGTTTAAGGTCCTGACCAAAACCTGTTTGTAAAGGGTTGATGGTCCCTTCAAAACCTGTGGGTTCAAGATCCCTGTAAAATCTTGATTTTGTGTTTGGCAGCTGGTTTTTGTTGTTGGGTAGGGTTGTGGTTCTATTTCTATTTGGCTCATGGGTGCTCTTGTCTTTTTCTTTGGGCAACATGATCATCTTGGTTTGGGTCCCTTCAAAACCTGATGGTTTTAGGTCCATTCAAAACCTATTTGTAAATGGTTTTGGGTCCATTCAAAACCTATTTTTCCATCTAATCAAAACTCATTTATTATGCATTTCTTCTAGATTATTTAAACATGAATACATTTAGAAATTATCATACTATTCTAGGTAGAGTACAAACACTAATATATTTTGACATCGTCTACTAATTCAACAATAAAAAACAAAGGCATGATATTTCCATAACCAATTAAATTTAACTGAAGATCTCTAGCTAAAAAATTGTGTTTAAGCTTTGTATTTGATGTTTCAAATTACACTCTATGATCCATCATCATCTCTTTCCTTATCCTAATGTGGATCACATAGTGTGATCTAAGACATTGATTAAAAAGAACAAACACAGTTTTTTCCAGAAGTTCCTCATATAATAAAAAGTAACAATTATGTCTTAATTCACATATTTTTCAATAGTGATAAAATACAACAAATTAGCTAAATGAAATATGTTTATTTATGTGAAGACTAAATGGAGTTCTTATCTTCATCCAAAAATAAATAAAATTTAATGGAGAAATAAATGTGAGCTCAAGATCTTATTTATTCACCATCATTTATGAATATTTAAATAAAGATTTTTTTAAAAATGTAATAAATGTAAGGTCAATATATTTTTTCATATATAAAAAGTATGGATTTATTACAACATGACAAGATTGTATGTCACAATCATGTATTTATTGAAAATTTTTTAGTCATGATTCATTTGATGGTAACCCCTTAAATGTCTATCATTGATGTATGTGTTTCATCTAGTGCTCCTCACTAAGGGAATGCTTATAAATATAGGGGGTAAATGATACTTTAGTCTAGACTAATTCAATAAAATATATATAAGCACACATTTAATTTAAATTAAATAAATAGATGGTGTTATATTGATTGATAAGTTATAATATTATTTCAAGAAATAAAAGAAGGAAGATTTATGTCTTAGCTCTGTATTTGAAGAATGAAGACAACTAATGAATATTCTAGACATGTTGACGTCTCATCTTGAAAAACATGATCTCTTAGAATAATGAGTGCCTCTTATTTTGTTCCTATTTTGTACTCTATCAAAAGAAAAATTTGTGGGACGGTATAAAACCATGATTGAGAACTAGTACTACTTCCACAAACTTGTTCTAGCACTCAAATAGACATTTACTTTTCTATTTTCTTGATCCACTCTATTGTAGTCTTTTTTTGTAGGAGACATAGTATTGATAAATACCTTTGATAGGTTCTTATATGACCAAGTCACAAGGACCATTTGACTAGATTAACTCCTTAATAATAGACAAGATCAAAGACAATGAGAAAATCCTAATATGAAAATTATTTATTCCTTCTATTACCAAATCCAAGTGTGTCACTATTATTTCAGTGCTCTGGAGTGTTCCAAGTTTACAGGACTACTTGAATGTGTGGATATATAAATGAATGTATATAAATACTAATGCATGACATCAACTTGTGAAATTGAATGTTTAGTTAAACTTGGGCAAGAAAGGTGAAGGGGGCCAATTATCCATAAATTTAATTTTGGGCAAGATGAGCTCATGCTCATGAGGATGTCCTCATGATTGCAAACATATCTTAGGATAAAATATGAGCTATCTCACACTATATAATTGGTGAGAATCAGTAATCTCTCCTTCACTTTGAGCTCATCTAAACCTTATGAGGGTATGTTCCTATAGGTATGCCTTAATAGGCATTCAAGTCAAATAGAAAGAATAATTGGGGCACTTCAAAGCAACTAAATAATGAGTGCACTCCACAACAACTACACCCAAGTCTAAGTTTAACCTCAATAACCATCAGTTCAACTAGTTGTAGTAAAACCTATTTATAGCTGATAATATTTTACACATAAAACTGTAGATAAAACAACATTGTAATCCCTTGAAATGATTTTAGTTATGTTTCCTTAGGAATTAGCAAAGTATATGATACATTAAAAATGACTCATCGAATGGTTTAACAATTAGGTTTTTCTTGAGTTTTTCCCTTGTTTATGATATTGAATCATGAACAACAGATATGTATCCTAAAAATAACTTATATATATTGTGCCTTGCACACACACCCCATAGAAAAAAAGGACCCCTTTTTTATTTCTTAGGTACTTTAGTTTAGTTTGCTTTAGGTGGTTTCCCTTTCAAATAATTGTGGGCTTTGATCATTAAGTTTGAAGCCATTTGGAGAAGATTCAACCTTTTTTTGGGATTGCGGAGATTTGAGAGGCATATAAATGGACCTTGATTCTCCATAGTGTTTAAAGTCCACATTTGGTAGGATTGCTCAACTTTGTTCTCTTTTGTGTGCATATATGACCATTTGGAAAAGGTTAAGTGGTAGTTGTTTTTCATAGAAAAGTTGGGTGGTCTAATTTCTATAGAGGATCGTTGGGTGTGTGTCACCCTATCGATGAGGATGCATTTATGGAATTTGGTGAGAGAACTATAAATGGATTGGACGTGATTTTTATGTCATTTGAGATCATTTTGATAATTATTTTCTTGTTGTTGAGGGCTCCTGGTAATGTTTTGGTGATTGATGTTGTGAATTTGATACCTTCCAAGCTCCCATTTCAATTGTTCCTCATGCATCCAAGTATTTTCATAAGTTCTCACTTGTTTTCTTTCAAACATGGCAGGTTTGTAGTTGGCTAGAGCATGTTTTAAGAAATTTTAGGGCATATTTGAAAAGATAATTATTTTGAATCCCAACATTTGGTGTCATCCTTATGATTCCTAGTTGAAATTGGTATACATTAGGGGTTTTGAGGTAAGTAATTGAGTTACCCTAGTTTGTTGGGTGATGTACTATGTGACATAGTCACTATTTTTACCCTAGTCATTACAACCTTGGTTTTTAGTTGATGTTTGGATGGCTCACAATGTGAGAGCTCCATTTCACCTTCAAAGAATGTGGTTTAACCTTGAAAGTGTAGGGAAAATTTTAGTTAGGGTATAGTAGTGTGCATCAATTTGAGAAATATTTATAGATTATTTGTATCCTTGGTGTCGTTATAGAAATCCATGGGATATTTTCCTTATGCAGATTTTTGTCTCATTTCCCTTGGTCCTAGCCATGGGTAAATTACTCTATTTAATATTTCTCACTATGTGGTTGTTCTTTGAAAATTTAGTTGTGGAGATTTTCTTTTACATAGAATCTTGTGACCTTCGCCAATGGTCGAAATATCCTTGTAATTCCTTAGTTCTTTGTTACTGAGTGAGAGTTATGATTTGCTTAGTGCAAAGTTTTATATTATAGAAATTTGAAGGTAGTGCAGATTTATTTGTGACCCTGGGTTTTCTCTATAATGTCCTAGTCTAGTATGTTTTTCCATGTCTTTATTATGTTTGATTTTCGCTTATTGTAGAGATCAAATATTCATCTAACCATAATGTGTTTTCCTACAATTGGGACTAATCGAATAGTCATCCTGAGAATTTGATGTTTCAGTTTGGACCAAACTTAGACCACTAAATTAAAGAATATATTGTATGTCTAAAAATAAATTTCAAAGAACTAACCCTATCCAATTTTTGATAATATTTAAAAATATATATATATTTTTTAATTTCAAAAATTGCAGCCTATAAAGCAAATTAATGAAATTTTTGACTAAACTTTGACCATTAAATTAAATAACTTTTTTTATTTCTAATAGAAAATTACAAAGAACTAACCCTACCTAATTTTTAATAAGCTTTCCAAAACTGTAAATGTTTTTTAATTTTTTTTTAAAATTTGGCCTATAGAGCAAATTAATGAAAAAATATAAAATATTAATAACTTTTAGAAAACTTGTACCTTCAAAGTCTATTTTTTTTAAGCTTATCTAATACACACCTCAACACCCAAAAAATCATATCCCAATTTGCACTAGTTTGAAATTTATGGTGGAAACAAAAATGTTGGGCCAAATCATAGCTTTGATACCACTTGTTATGATATTTCTTGGAAATATTTGTAAAAACCAGAAATATAGCAGACCACTTCAAGGGGGTGACCTCCAATAATTAGATAATAATATATGAATTCAATATTATATGATATGATGATATGGGAGAGAGTTCTCTTCCTTATTTGTAGGCCAAACTATGTAGAGACATACCCCTTCATCCTAATTAAGAAGTATTAATGTATTAACTAATATTTATGTTAGGGTTAAGCATGTTAGGGTTAAGCATGTCACAAGTACTTAACCTTAGGAATATATCATATTAGGATCATAACACAACTTTTCAACGTGTTATGGACAAAGCTTTCAAAGACTTGATCAACAAGTGCATCATCATATATATGGATGACCTTATAGTCTTTTCAAAGAATATGATAGATCATATTAATGATCTAAGAAGGTCTTACAAAAGTGTGAGAAATACAAGATATCTTTGAACCCTAAGAAATGCATATTTAGGGTTACCAAAGGAAAATTATTAGTCATGTTATATCAAAGAATGATATAACCATTGGTCCAGATAGAGTAAGTGCACTAATGAAGCTCCAACCACCTGAGAGTAAGAAATAATTCAAGTATTGCTTTGGAAATATTAATTAGGAAGTTCATCATTGGATTCATGGAGATATTCGAACCATTGAATGCCATGTTGAAGAAAGATGCAAAGATAGAATGGACCACACAAGCAAAGATGCATTTGAGAAAGAAAAAAGAAAGTGATTGTAGATGCTCCATTCTAAATGAGTCTAGATCACACAAAACCATTCTACATTTATTCATTTTCTTCAGCTCACATATGTGTAGTAGTGTTGACTCAAAGAGGTGACACTAAAGAAGAAAAAAATAATTTCTTTCATGAGTTGTCCTTTCAAGGATGCAGAATTGAGATATATGGACGTGGAAAAGCAATCGGTTGCATTAGTTAAAGTCATAATAAATCTCAAACATTATATTATGTGTATTCAACTGACTATTATTGTACTATATTCCATTGTGAATATGTTGTTGATGTAGAGTGAACTGGGAGAAAGAAGAGCTAAATGGGTTAAGTTATATTACAAGAATTCGACATTGAGATTACACTTGTGTGAGGGGGAAGGAATCCATCAGGAAAAATGATGCGAAATCAAGATCAAATGCAAGATTGAAATTAAAAAAACTATCTAATTCAAAAACGCTTAATCTATCCTATTCCATCACTCATGAAATGTACAATCTAAGCTATTTGAATGAAATGAAATCCTAAGATTAACACACTGAATTTAAAAGAAAGGGAGAGATTACCATCCCATGTTGGAGTGTATTTGCATGATGTTGGGTTGTTCGTATCACTGCAAAGCCTCCATTGCTTATGTGCAAAAGCCTAATGATCGATGCTTGGTTGACTGAAAAGGTTGAAGCTTTATCAATGGTGATTGCGATAGCACTTTGTTGCATAAGGTAAGTTGAAATTCTCCTCCATATTTGTGAGGAGAGAGGCTTGTTTTATAGGAAAAACAATTTTGAATCAATGGTCAAGATCACGTTGGAGAATATCTAGATCAATGTTCAAAATGAGTTGAGAGGATTTAGACATGAGAAGATTGTGCAAAGTTGATTGCACAATTATGGTGATTGAAGAATAGATTGGCTAGTTAGGATTTTGATTGCTTAGTTAGCAATTGATTGACTAGTTAGGGTTTAGTTAGGAATTAGATGGTTGAGTTAGCAAAATTAGATTGCTTTGTTAGCAAAATAGATTGCTTAGTTAGCAAAATAGATTGCTTAGTTAGCAACACATGATTTTTTCAATCAAAAAGTGGGTGAGGAATATTAATTAATTCCATTTTGATTTGATTTTAATTTTTGATAATTTGAATAGTTTTATTTATTTATTCAAAATTTGGAGGGAAAATGTGATAATTAAATTATTATGATTTAATAATTCAATAAATTTTGAGGAATAAGGTGAATTAGTGACAATCAAATAATCGGTGTCATTTGACTAATTAGGACGAAATAAGATAAGATTAGGACTTTATTAAATAAATGTAATTTATTTAATTGGTTGAAATGATGAAACACACGAATCAATCAAATAACGTTGTATTATTCAATAGAATAGTAGAATTAGGGTTTTCAAGACTTTATTAAATAAACAGTATTTATTTAATTTGTCGAGAATGATGAAAAAGTGAATTAATTAAATAATGTTTTATTATTCAATTAATAGAGGAAATAGGGTTTCAAATGTCATTTGATGCGTTGTGAGATGTCGTGGGATGATTTTGAGATGATTCAAGATGTTTTGAGTTGATTTTGAGATGTTCTGAGACGTTTCGAGTATATTCAGAGTCATTCTAAGTTGATTTAGAGTTGTTCTGAGTTGATTCAGAGTTGTTCTGAGTTGATTCAAAGTTGTTCTGAATTGATTCAGAGTTGTTCTGAATTGATTCAAAGTTTTTCTAAGTTTATTTAGAGTCGTTCCAAGTTGATCTAGAGTCATTCTAAGATGTTCTGAGTTAATTCAGAGTTGTTCTGAGTTGATTCAAAGTCATTCTAAGATGTTTTGGGTTGATTCAGAGTTGTTCTGAGTCATTTCAGGTTGATTCTAAGTTGTTTCGATTCATTCTGAGACGTTCCGAGTTGTTTCAAGACATTTTGAGATTGTGATAAGTGTTAAGTCAATTTTACATGTCTACATTTTGCCCCTCTTTGATATAAAGTATTGGTTGCTTTGTTTCAAAGATTCTATTTTTAAGATCAAGTTATTTTTAAAAATTATGCCCCAATATGCCTCGGTGTTTTGTGGAATGATGGTAGGACTCTGTGTTGCCCCCTCGAGAGGCTGGCCAAATTTTTTGAGTTTTAGGTCAGGCTCATGACCCAAATGGAAATTTAGTTGTAGAAAAATTGAAAACCACCTACACCATTGCAAAGATCATGAAATTCTACCCCATTTTTTTAAAAACAAAGCACTAAAAAATACTTCTGTATGACCAAGATATGGTCATTTGAAGATAGGGTAAAAAAAAGTCCTGATTACCAATCAATAGCAAAGTTTTATGATTTCTGAGCATTTTCCTCAGTTTCCTTGCCTTTGCATGTTGAGAATCCACGCCTTTGACTTATTTCCATGCTTTTGATTTATTTCCATGCTTTTGACTTAAGCATTTGACCTAAAAGCTTGCCTTTGATCAGAAAGCTCGCTTTTGATTGCTCTAGGTTCTTAATCCTTGCTTTTGACTGAAATCCATGCCTTTGACTAAAATCCACGCCCTTGTTTCCTCACCTTTGACTGAAATCCATGCCTTTACATAAAAAGATCGCTTTTGCTTGGTGATTTCTGAGCATTTGATCAAAGCCCTAGCATTTGACTTTTCCTGATGCATTTGACTTTAGCATTTGCTTAGAACCCTAGCATGTGTTTGTTTGTCATCCTAAATATCGTTTGTCATTGTGTTTTGTGTCATTATGTGTCATTTACCTATTTAGAGTGAAACCCTAATATCATGAGTTAAAATGATTGCAAGTGGTCATCTTGTTAGACAACCAAATCTAGATGGTGGTTTGCAGCTTGGTCTATAGAGTGTTTCCCTTTTTGTTGGGTAGTGCACTTGATCTTTATTATGTTGTCGTTTAGAGACATATTGCATATATGATTTATATATATATATTCACTAGCCCAATCGAGGCCTCGTATATATGCATCATTTTGTATTATCCTATCACACTTTGTTTCATTGATGATGATGTACTCCCATTTTTTATGATGATATACATGAGATATACCTTCTTCGATTCATCCTCGTTTATGCCCATGTGATGACGATGTATGATGATGTATGTTTATATGGTGTTGATATGAATTAATTCCCCATACATGATGTTTTATTGGTTTATTATCATCATGATGTGTATTGACGACACTTTGGATGTAGGATGGATATTAGTTAGAAGAAATATTTGATGATAGATAGAAATGTGACATTGTTAGTAGTTGATGATGTTTCTTTTGCTTTACTTGGAGGCTTCGCAGTTTTGAACAATCCTGTTTGATGTAGCAAACAAATACGATGCACTGGGGTATTAATGACCAAGGTGACTTTGTATCCATTGCATGGACTTTGACTCTACAAACAAGGAGTATTCTTGCTCATACTAGACATACGAAAACCCTATTAGAGTGTATGGGTGAGAAGCTTCAAAAACATGTCAGACCAGTAACACAAGAGGTATTAAGAACCTAACATGTCACTGTTACATGAAATGTTCCAAAGACGACTTCCACACACAAAACAAAACAAGTATTTGCCATGGTAGTATAACAAGACTATCCACAAATAGCAAATTGAAATGAAGCTCAAATGCCCCCATTCCTTCTTCTCTAAATCCTTATGGACATCCTCGAGAGATCTTGGGAATGAGTCAATAATATAATCACAAAAATAAGACAACAAAAAGATAAAACAATGTCGTTATATCACTTGCCATATCTGTTTGGGGTGGGTCTATTTATCCAATGTTGATCCTATCTATCGTAGGAACAGATTTGTTAAGACATATCTTAGGATGTTGTTGGGTCTTGTCAAAAAGATATGTATTTGATACTTGGCTTTGTTTTAGTTCAATTGGTGATCAAATTCTTTTGTGATTATCTGCTTGAAGGTTCTAATTGTTTATGCTTTGTTTGTTTGTTTTGTCAAAGGGTGGATGTGATGATCTGTTTATTATGGATGATGTCTTATTGTGAATTGTGATGGCGAACATGGGTCTTTTTTATTTTTCTAAAGTTTTATGATGCTATTTTTGACATTTTTTAGGGACTAACCTAGGGCCTTGGGGGCTCATTAAAGATAAGCCTTGCCTACGTTGTACACACAGAGGCTCGTAGTTCACTTGGTTTGAGTGTTTTTGAATTTTTCTATTTTGTGAATGTTTTTGGCTTTTGTATCTTTTGACTGTTTTTTGGATTTTTTTGTTTTTTACTAAGTTGAAATAAAGCATGTTGGAAACCTAAGGGGATTGACCTAGGGTCTCAGGGGCTAATAAGCCTTGCCTATGTTGTACATGTAGAGACCACATAATTTGACTGTTTGACTCCAAACATAAACTATTTTTGGGTAAACAACATTGATAATTTGGATTGATATTCCATTTCTGTGTTTAGAGGATATGTTGTGGGAAATCTACTTGAACTAGCTGTGAGTTTCAAGCAAATGTTGATATCTTAGATTGTTTGAGTAAAGGAATAACCCCACTATGTTGTTTTATTTTTGATGTTTTCCAAATGTTTTTGTCTTTTTGTAGTTTTCTGATGTTTTTGATATTTTGTTGTTTTCTGTGACCATGATAGGACACCCAAAGATCTAATCCATGACCAAATTTTTGACATTTCCCCCAATTGTGGACAAGATGACTTTCCTTAATCAACGACAAGCCATGATTGGATATCTTGTTTTGAAATGAATGGGTGGATGTTGTGGATATCACCTATAGATAATGATACAAGTTTATTAAACATAGTGCATGTTTGCTAGGTTTTCACTACGGTACCTATTCTAAGAGTTCCACAAAGTGGTTTTCACTCAGAGAATGTTTTATTTCTCTTTACTATTTTTCTTTCTTTTTTTATTTTTTTAAAAAACTTTTTTTTTTTTAACCCTTTTTCCTAGGGTATTCTGACATGCTTCATGTGTAGAACTTCTTGAGGTGGTTGTTGTTCAATGGTTCAGCTAAAGGTTCTCCTTCAGGAGTAGCTAACTAATATTCCCTAGAGTCGTAGCTTGCTGTGATGACAAACAGGCCTAACTAGTTGGGTTCAAATTTGCCTTTGCCATTCTGATTTAGTTGTACTTTTTGATTCTCTTTAAGGACCAATTCACCAACTTGAAATTTCATGTCCTTGATCCTTTTGTCATAGTTTTTCTTGAGCCTATTTTGATAAACCTGCAGATGGTTTAACACGCTCAAACATCTTTCATCGAAGAGTTCTAATTCATTTAGCCTGGATACCCTATATTCTTCATTGCTGACCATGCCTTTTAGTGAAACTCATAATGAAGGGATTTTGACCTCAATAGACAAGACGTCCTTTGATCCGTAGACCAAGGAAAATGGTGTGGTGCTAGTAGGAGTGTGAATGCTGGTTCAGTAGGCCCATAAGGTTGGGTTTAGCTGCAAATGCCAATCATGATCGACTTCATTAACAATCTTTTTTAGTATATTTATTATGGTTTTGTTAGATTCCTTAGCCTGCACATTTCCTTGGGGGTAATACGGTGTGGAGAATCAATGGTCTATAGAAAAATGGGAACAAAGCTCTTGGACATCCTAATTTTTGAACAGGGTTCCATTGTCTGTTATTATTGTTTGGGGAATTCCCTACTTGCAGATGAGATAATTCAAAATGAATTTTGATATATGTTTGATAGTGATATAGGTCAATGGAATTGCTTCTATCCATTTAGTGAAGTACTTTGTTGCTATGATAATGAATTTATGCCCATTAGATGAGGCGGGTGATATCTTACCTACCAGGTCTAATCCCCATTGTGAAAAAGCCCATGGTGTGGTTATAGGTCTCAATTCCTAGGTTGGTGCATGAACAAGGTCATTGTGCTGCTGACATTATCAACACTTTGTAGAATAATGTATGCATTCTTGTTCCATGTAGGGCCAGTAGTATCCGGTTCTGAGCAATTTCTGGATTAGGTTAAGTCCACTAGAGTGGGATCCGCAAATACCTTCATGAACCTCTTGTAAGGCTATTTGTGCTTCTTCTATATCAAGGCACTAGAGTAACATACCATCTAGACTACGATGGTATAGGGTATCTCCTAGGATGGTAAAATGGGAAGTTCTACGGGTGAAGGTTTTCTTTTGGGTAGTTGTTAAATCAATGGGTATGGTACTATGCTAGATGTAGTCAAAGGTATCTTGGTACCATGGGGAGTTAGGACCAACAAAAACACATACCAATTCTGATTTTGGGATGTCGAATGTTGGTACTAACAATTTTTCCATGAGGAACTCATATTTAGGCACGTTCTGTGGAATATCAAGAAGTGAGCCTATTATTGCCATTGCATCGACAACTTTGTTATTGATTCAAGGGATTTTCTCAAAGGTTATTCTGACAAAGTATTCCTTAAAACTATCCAACATCCTTTTATATGGAAACAATTTTTCATCTTTTGTTTGGTACTCATTGGTCACTTGTCTGATCACTAGCTGAGAGTCTCCAAAGACATGTAGCTCTTTTATTCTCCATTCAATAGCCATTTTTAACCCTGTGATAAGAGCTTCATATTTTGAGATGTTATTCATGTATGGGAATGCAATCCTATAGGCCTTGGGTATACTATCTCCTTGTGGTGTGAGAAATAGAATACCAGCTCCAGATCCATGTTGAGTATGGGACCCATCAAAATATAGAGTCCATTGGTCTATCTGTTCTGTCATCAAAATAATCTCATCCAAAAAATCCACTATGAGAGATTTATGATCATCTAAGGGTGCTTTAGCCAATTGGTCTGCTATAATCTATCCTTTGATAGCTCTTCTATCCACATATTCTATATAAAACTCACTTAGGATCATTACCCATTTGGCTATTCGGCCTGTTAGGGTTGCCTTTGCTAGTAAGTACTTAAGTGGGTCTATCTTAGAAATCAACTTGACCTTTCTATTCAGGATGTAGTGTCTTAGCTTTTGTGTTGAAAACATGACTGAGAGACACACTCTTTCAATGGGTGAGTAGTTTAGTTCATATCCCACCAGTGTTCTCCTGATATAATAGACTGCCCTTTCTTTATTGTTATCATCTAGCTAGGCTAAGAGAGCTAGTGCTGCCTGTGTGGTAGACATGTAAAGTATCATTTCCTTTTCTGGGATAGGCAGCATGAGTACAAGAGGAGTAAGTAGGTACTCCTTGACTTGTTGGAATGCCTGGTCACATCTCCCATCCCACTTGAAGGTGATTTCCTTGTGTAGGAGATGAGTGAAAGGGTGACACTTGTTTGCCAATTGTGTGATAAATCGCTTGATGGATTGCAGTTTCCCTTGTAGGATCCTTAACTATTTTAATGTCTTAGGCAGAGGCATTTCCATTATTGCTTTCACTTTGGTCGGATCTACTTCAATCCCTCTTCTTGATACTATGTAACCTAACAACTTTCCAGATGTTACCCCAAATACACATTTCTTAGGATTGAGTCTCAAATTGTACTTTTCAAGACAATCAAAGACCTTGGCTAGGTTTGTCAAGTTGTCTGCCCTTTTGACTAATTTTTCTAGAATATTGTCCACATAGTCCTCCATGATTGTGTGTAGCATATCATGAAATATTGTCATCATTGCTCTTTGATATGTTAGTCCTGCATTCTTTAGACCAAAGGGCATTACATTCCAACAGAATGTTCCCCAAGAACAAGTAAATGTTGTTTTGTGTTGGTAATCTAGAGAGATATTTATTTGGTTGAATCCAGAGAAACCATCCATTAAGGGTAGCATTTCATGCCCTGCTATTAGATACAATCATGTCGATACTCGACAATGGAAAGTCATCCTTCGGATAGGTTTTGTTCAAGTCTTTGAATTCTGTGCATATCCTTATGACCCCAGTAGGTTTGGATACTGGTACTAGATTTGATATCCATTGTGGATAGTCGATGGGTTTGATGAAACCCACATCTAGTAGTTTCTTTAGCTCTACCTTTACCAATAATGCTATCTATGGATGTATTTTTCTAAGTTTTTGCTTGATAGGCTTTGCTCCAGGCATTACAGCTAGATGATGTACCACTAATGTTGGATCTAGTCCAGGCATGTCAGCATAGGTCCATTCAAAATTTATCTTCCGAGCATTAATGAAAGCTGTGAAGTTGTCCTTTTCTTCTAGGTCTAGTGATGTAGCATGGTAGGTTATCTTTGGGTCTTCTAATGTGCCAAGCAGTGTTGATCTTTCCTGATATTTTGATATGGGGAGATTGAATCTTCTGTCCTTGGGTGCCTCTGAGAGGTTTTCACCTTCAGATGTGTCCTTTAGTTTTCTCTTTTATGGATCTGATAGAGCCACAAGGTGGTTTTCTCTTGGGGACCATATTTTTATGTTCTTTCTCTCATTTTTGTGACTAGAAGATTCAATCTCTCCACCAAAGTATGCCTCTTGTTAAAGTTCCATGATGAATCTCGCTTTGTGGTCTCCTGCTGGTATGTATGTTCGAAGACCCATGAACTCCACAATTGCCTCATCATTTTGGAATTGATCCAGAACAGGTGTATGTTGTTGTTGATCCCAAGCTATGAGTTGTGGATACTGGAGTGGGAGGTTATCATCTTGATCCACAAAGCCTAAGGGAGTGGACGAAAGGGTCAGTATGGCCTAGGTGTCTTTTTCCCACTGAGTGTCTAGGTCATCATTGCTAGAAGTGGGAGAATCATATCCAGTGACGAAGGAAGGGGAATCCCACTCGTATTCATTAGAGTATGTACCAAAATTGTAGTAGATGTTGGGAATGGTTTGAATATGTTGGAGAGGGAACCTATCAATGCTAAAGCTATCAAATAAGCCTTCAATGGGTAAATTGTTGTTTAAGGTATGATAGGTATCCAGTGCCTTGATGCTAGCAGAAGTTTCTTGCTTCTTCCAAGAGGTTCATCTAGTTTTTGGAATAACCACATCCTTTGGTTTATAACCTAGCCCCATATTCTTTTTCCTTTGTTCTACTATAATAGGCTTTGACCGGCCTTGTTTGTGTAGCCCTAGGCCACCTTTTCCATTATATCCCATTTGTTTAACTAATTGATAACCTCTAGTAGTAGGGTCAAAATTGGGTTGTGGATTTTCTGGTTCTTCTTTGTCCTCCTTGTAGATCATAGATAAAAAGTCCTCAAATATTTCTTCATCTTGCATGTCTCCCCACCTAGTGAAGATAGTGGGCTTGACAATCATTTGTACTATCTTGATCTCTTTTGGAATTCCATATACTCTAGGTGTTGGTGGAAGCATGTCGATGCAAAATGCTTGGTTCAAATAGTAATTCCCATTACCCTTGTCAAGTACTTGAATCTTGGCTTCCAGTTTTTAGTTGGTCACTTGAAGTGTTCTTGGTTGAGGTGGATGGGAGTGTTGAAGGGTCAACATAAGAAAAGGAGTGGAATGCTATGTCATTGCTAGGCACACATTGGATTTTATCATATTTCTCCTCTAATTTGGCATAGAAATGAAAAGGCTCAGGATCGACATATAGTGTTACCTCTTTTCCTTCATGGGGGAACTTTAGGAATTGATGAAAAGTGGAAGGGATTGCTTGTAAGGCATGGATCTAAGGGCGTCCTAGGAGGAGATTGTATGGCAGCTCAAGGTCCAGTACTTGACAAGTGGTTTCTATTAGGGATGGCCCTATTTGCATTGGTAACCTGACTGTTCCTTCATAATTTCTTTCTAGATCATCATAGGCCCTTATTGTGATACTCTTTCCTTTGTCAATCATATCATCATAATACCCTAGTTGTTTGAAAATTTTTAAGGTACATATGTTTAAACCTGCACCATTATCTATCAGTACATGTTTGACCATGGTTTTATGAACACCAAACTCTATGTAGAGGGCTTGGTTATGGAATGTTCTTTGGAGTAGATCTTTCTCATAGAAGATTAAGTGATTACTTTGTGTGATTTTACCAACCATAGCTTGGAACTGACTAGGATTGAGGTCATCAGGGACTATTGTTTCTAATGCCTTTTCAAGTATTTCCCTATGGGTAGGTGATAGTTTTATCAACTCCAAGATTGAGATTAGGTTAGGTGTTTTCTTTAATTGTTCCATAATACTGTAATCATTTGGTGACTTGATTGCAGGTTTGGGTGGTACTCCTTGAATTGTAACTCTTCCTCGACGAGTGGTTATATTACAGTTATTGTCTCCACCTAGTAGAGTTACTACATTTTCCCTATTATCATCACCTTGTGAGAGGGTTCCTAAAATTGTGTCCCCATATGTGTAATTGGCATTATGGTACTCTTGTTTCTTTCCTTTGTCATTCCCTTTGGCATGGTTCGAGATTGGGTTTGAGTATATTTGTAGGTCCTTATTCCCAAAATGATGTTCGACATCTACCTCCCCTTTGTCTATTAAATCTTGGATAAGGTGCTTGAGTCTCATGCAGTTGTTTGTGGTGTGTCCTTTGATCATATGGAAGTCACACAATTCCTCGTTATACCACGATGTTTTGAAACTAGGTTCCTTATAGTTTGGACAATCATTAGTTTTGAGGAGGTTTTGTTGTACTTGTTTGCGCATGACTATTTCTAGTGATTCACCTAGAACTGTGAATTGCCTTCTTGGTTTATCATACTGCCTCTATTGTCCTCCCTAATTCATTTGTGGGTTCACAACTTGATTGTCCTTGGGATAGGTATTTTGGTTATTTTGTGCATTGTTTGGAATATAGATTGTCTATGCTACCTGTGGTTTGTTTTGAACCGTGTTCTATGAAAGCCATAGTGTTCTAGCATCGACCACTCCATCATTTGTGATGTTTTTGTTTTTAGCCCAAACTTTAGGTTTCTCATTTGAAGTAGATGGACTGTATTTTGAGCTATTTATTTTAAGGGAACCTCTTGCAATGAGAGCTCTCTCAATATTCAATCCCTTCTCAATGGTTTCTTCAAAGTCTACTAGACATAACATTGTGAGTCGATAATTGATCTCAGGTAAGACATTGGTAATGAATATGTCCACCAATTCTTTGTCCGGGATGGGCCATTTACATCTACTAGCCTTGTGTCTCCATCGCTGTAGTTAGGAGATAAAATATTCTCCTTGATTCTATTTGATCATGGATAAGCTTGTGATTGTGACATCTTTTTCAATGTTGAAGGATAAGTGACTTATGAATTTGTTAGATAGTTCATTGAAGGTTTTGACTGCTGGTGTCAAATGGGTGAACCACTCCATAGCATGGACCATAAGGCTACGTGGAAATAGTCTCATGAGGTATGAGTCCTTGTGTCATACTTCCATGCATGATACAAAGAAATCATGAATATGCTCTACTAGATCCCCTGTTTCTTTGTATTTGTTCTCAAATCGAGGTATTTCAAAAATTTCTGGAAAGGGTATTGTAGTGACAGATTGATCGAACGAGAATGGGCATATTTCTTGGATAGTATAGGTTTTCTTTTGTTTTTCAGCTTGCATTCTTGATACCTATTGGGTGATGACCTCTAGCCTCATTTCCATGTTTGTTTTTGGCATGTCTATTTGTGAGTTATGTGTATAATAGCCTTGTTGTCTCACCATGCTTGGGTCGTATATCAGATATCGTGAAGGTATGAGACATTGGTAACCATTTTGGGCGTATACTGGGTTAGGTCCTTGATGGGTGTAAGGAGGGTTAGCTCCTTGTTGCTGAGATGAAGTTTATTGAAGGTTACCCTATTGATGCATTATCGGGACACCTTGTTGGTAGGACGACTGAGGAAGGGCACTCTGTGGTACACCTTGATGTTGGGTAGGACTAAACTGAAGGTTACCTTGTTGATACATTATCAGGACACCTTGTTGGTAGGGTGACTAGGGAAGGGTGCTCTGTAGCACACCTTGCTGCTGGGCAGGACTAAACTAAAGGTTACCTTGTTGATGCGTTATTGGGACACCTTGTTGGTAGGACGACTGGGGAAGGGAATTCTATGGCACACCTTGTTGCTAGGAAAGACTAAACTAAAGGTTACCCTATTGATACGTTATTGGGACACCTTGTTGGTAGGATGACTGGGGAAGGGCGCTCTATGGCACACCTTGCTGTTGGGTAGAACTAAATTGAAGATTACCCTGTTGATGTGGTATTAGGACACCTTGTTGATGGGTTGACCAAGGAAGGGAACTCTGTGGTACACCTTGCGGTTGGTATTGCTGGTTCAAAAGGGGACCATATGGTCCACCTTGTTGGTGGTACTAATTGTTTGGAGAGGGACCTTGTGCTCCACCCTATTGAAGGTATTGACTGTTGGGAGGGGGACCTTGTGTTTCACCTTGTTGAAGGTATTGAATGTTTTGGGATGGGTCAATGTTTGAGGTATTCTAAGGTATATACTATCTAGGAGGAGGATTGTTGTTTGGTGGTTCATATTGTGATGGACCTCCTTGATACAGTTGTGCTACTACTCCTTGTTCAACTTGAGTTGGTCTTCTGAATAAAGGGTTCTCTTTGGGTTGACCATCATTTTGTGAGAACATAGGTGGCATGTTTGGAATTTCTAGAGGTTCAGTTATCTATATTACAATTGAGTTATCCCCTAAGGGAATAAGGTTGGCATGTTTAAGAGCTTCTACGTTGAAATCCACTAGTAATTTAGCACCACTTTGTGCTAACTTGAAGAAATAGGATTTTGGATCCTTTCTCAACATTCTATCCAATAGTTTAAGAACCTTAGGGTTTCTGGAATGTTAGAACAATTCATCTTTGTTTATTTCTTCCTCTCTGTCTACCTCCTCTATAACCACTCTGTTTGGGTCTTGGTTGTTTTGTTCAATTACCTCCTTTTGTTTGCGATTTAATTCCTCTTCACTGAAGGTATTTCTATACATAGGCCTCTTCTGTGGTGTTTCAAGATCAGTTGGCCTATAGCCCCAAGGGCTACTTTCATCGTTTATTGTATTGGTTGGTGGGATAATAGTGTTGGTTTTGTTTGATTCCATTTTCTTTCTGTGTTATGACCTCGTGGTTGTCATAAACAATTACCAAGCTTTTGTGATTATTTTTCTGATTCCCATTCTCTGGAAAAGATGTGGCTATTGGTGCAAAATGAAAATAGAAGTGATCTAGTCAGTTTTGACGGTTGCGATATCTCCTTAAGAATAAAACTTTGACAAACTTTTTTGTAGGGCGATTCTTTGAGAGCCTAAGTATAGATTTTCGCTTGAGGATCTTGCTCTTGCCAGACCGAAGGATCTTTTGCTTGCCAAAAAGCATGAGGGATGTATATTTATTGCCACACAAGTGGTGGTAAGAGAGGCCTTTCGGCTGCTAGGTCTTCCTTTTCTTCTTCTTCTTCTAAGACGATGGATGTAGTGAGAAATTGGTGGGGTGTTTCATTTTTCTCAAAAATGAATGGTCTCAAACTGTTGATGATGTCAGTTTAGGCACCTTCAATATGTGTGTTACCTAGTTGAAATATTGGTGTTGTAAGCCCTGGTTGTTGAACAGGAGTTGTGGGTCACCAAATGGTCATAAGGTATGTTGTGTGGTCGTTTATGGTTTTCAATACCCTATCATAAGGTCACTCAATACCTATTGCCACATAGGAGGTAGTAATATGGGTCTTTCGATTGCTACGTTTGCTTTTTCTTCCTCCTCGTTTAAGATGATGGATGCAGTGAGAAATTGGTGGGGTGTTTCATTTTTTTCTCAAAAATGAACGTTCTCAAACTGCTGATGATGTTGATTTGAGCACTTTCAATGTGCGTGAGACTAGGTTGAATAATAGGTGCTACAAGGCCTGGTTGTTGAACGAGAGCTGTGAGTCACCAAATGGTCATAAGGTGTGGTAGTATGGGGTGGTTTGCTATGAAACTCAAAAACCCTAAGGCTTGAGTGTTGTTTTGGAATGCGACAACTTTTTAGAAATCAAAATGCTGAGGAACTAGGGTCAATATTCCACTTCCTGGTCTAGAGGATATGTTGTGGGAAAGATACTTGAACTATTTGTGAGTTCCAAGTAACTGTTGATATCATAGACTTTTTGAGTGGAGGAATGATCCTAATGTTATGTTGGATTTTGATTTCAAATAAGTAGTATGGAAATAATGGGTGAGAGATTTTATGACCAATTTGATTTTCCAAGTGTCTTGTTCAAGTAATGACCTTATAAGCAACTTCAATTTGTTTTTCCCCTAAGTGTTTAGCAAAAATATTGTGAGTTGGAATGGTAGTTTGTAACCTTTGTGTGTTTGTTTCTTTTATGTTCTCAAGTATGGAAAATGATATAATAGCACTAGACTGACTCAAAAGCATGGGCTTTATGTGACTTGAATGTCTATAGCTCAAGTTGTGAAATCACAACATCGAAGCCATAGTTACCAAAGTGTTTACTTTGATCAATGCAACTTGAAAATAAAAATTGAAATGTTCGGAAACCTTTAAGGATAAATCCTTTCAAGGAGTGAAAACATAGGGATTCTTTCACAAGTATACATTAAATCAAATGGTTTATGGTTTGACCATCTTGTTCAATGTTTGTTTTGATGTATTCTTTTTTCTTTAAATCAAACACAAAATTTGATGTCACAATTTTTTTTTGAATGTAATTGGGCAAGTTTTAACATGAGCAAGAAATTACAACCCTAGTTGAGAGAAACCATCCTCTTAGGTGGGCCTGCCTCATGCTTCGAAGAGATGATTTTACATGTGACTTATGCAACAGGCTTGTAGTTGGACTTGGCAAGTAACTTCTCAGAAGTAAATTCCTATGCACCACTTTCAAAGAATGTTTTGGATAATAGGGTGGCTTCTAAAACAATTGTCTCTTAGTCATGTTCTAAGGATATTATTTTGGGCACCTACACATGTGACATTTTGTTCAATTAAGAACCTTCCAACCCTTTCAAGTTTTTACGCATCAAAAGGATACTAAGGAAGAATACGTCGATATAGGACATCCGCACTCGACGTGTGATGAAATTTCCTCACACTGACAAAATATTTATATTGCGGTCTAGAACAAAAGTACCACTTGGGTCACTTATGAGTTCTCCAATGTGGGATGTGTCTCAATAGGCAGGCCCTCTAAGAAGGTATGCTTGAAAAAAAAGGTGCAAAGCTCAAAATATCCTCGCTCACCCAAGATCGCCAAAAGGTGCAAGGGGAGAAGACAAATATTTAGCTTTTCCAATCAATGAATACATGACATACAATTCATAGAAAATTGATTCATTTTAAACACCTTGAGCGGTGTTATCCCCAAGAATATGTGAGTAACAAAACTGAAATGTTCTTTCTATTTTTGCACCAATTGAAGTGTTCAAGACGTCAAATAGTTAAGATAGCAATGGAGTGAAAACAATCAAAAAAACATTTTGTTCATTTTAAGCCCCAAAGTTGAAGTGTTTCTAAGAAAATTAGGCCTGGTCATTAACTGGTCAACAAAAATGTAAATCATATGTGCATCAACAAAATGAAATTTTTTTGTGCTCTTTTTTATGCACCAAATTTAAAGGTTCCTAATTAGGAAAACATGAAATTTATTCATTTTTAGAGCCCAAAATTGAAGTGTTTTATGTTCTTTTTATGAACACCAAAAGAGAATTCCTACTTTAAAAAAGCTTCAAATGGTTTATTTTAACAACACCAAATTTGAAATGTGAGAGTTGTGTTGTTCATTTTAGAGCACTAAAAAGAGATTCCTACTTTAGAAAGCTTCAAAATGTTCATTTTAACAACACCAAATTTGAAGTGTGAGAGTTGTTGTTCATTTTAGAGCACCAAAGGGAAATTCCTACTTTAGAAAGCTTCAAAATGTTCATTTTAATAACACCAAATTTGAAGTGTGAGAGTTGTTGTTCATTTTAGAGTACCAAAGGGAAATTCCTAAATTAATAAGAAAAATTATTTAGTGGCTTCAAAGATCTTGGACCGATCGTCTTCTCCGCACAAAACAAATTAGTATTTTTCAAAATCCTGCATAGAAATCCATTAATTCCTGCAAAACAACCAAAATATTAGCAAGAAAGGTCATTACAATAGTGCATGATCTGTGCACTTGTCTTCCAGAGAAAATGCTTAGAAGAAAAATCAAAAGCTCAGAAATCTGGAAAAAGCTCAGATTCTCCGTACAGGTGCAAACCCAAAAAGATGCAAAAGCACTGATTTTAAATCAAAGGTGCCATTCCCATGGAAAAAGTGTTGATTTTGTGGCAAATGCTCAGAATTCTTGATAGTCAAAAGTGAGTTGTTGCTGGGAAATCCGTGAAACATCTCCAAAAGGCTCCCAAAATCCCGTGCCTTCAAATTTTCTCATAAAAATGCTAGTAAGGAGGACTTAGGTCCCACCGGGCGTGCCAAAATGTGTGAGGGGGAAGGAATCCATTAGGAAAAATGATGCAAAATCAAGATAAAATGCAAGATTGAAATTAGAAAACTATCTAATTTAAAAATACTTAATCTATTCTATTCTATCACTCATGAAATGTACAATCTATGCTATTTGCATGATGTTGGGTTGTTCGTATCACTGCAAAGCCTCCATTGCTTACGTGTAAAAGCTTGATGATCGATGCTTGGTTGACTGAAAAGGTTGAAGCTCTATCAATGGTGATTACGACAACACTTCGTTGCATAAGGTAAGTTGAAATTCTCCTCCATATTTGTGAGGAGAGGGGCTTGTTTTACAGGAAAAGCAATTTTGAATCAATGGTCAAGATCATGTTAGAGAATATCTAGATCAATAGTCAAAATGAGTTGAGAGGATTTAGACATGAGGAGATTGTGCAAAGTTGATTGCACAGTTAGGGTGATTGAAGAATAGATTGGCTAGTTAGGATTTTGATTGCTTAGTTAGCAATTGATTGACTAGTTAGGGTTTAGTTAGGAATTAGATGGTTGAGTTAGCAAAATTAGATTACTTTGTTAGCAAAATAGATTGCTTAGTTAGCAAAATAGATTGCTTAGTTAGCAAAATAGATTGCTTAGTTAGCAACCCATGATTTTCTGAATCAAAAAGTGGGTGAGAAATATTAATTAATTAATTTAATTAATTAATTCCCTTTTGATTTTTGATAATTTGAATAGTTTGATTTATTTATTCAAATTTTGGAGGGAAAATGTGATAATTAAATTATTATGATTTAATAATTCAATTAATTTTGAGGAATAAGGTGAATTAGTGACATACTCAAATAATCAGTGTCATTTGACTAATTAGGACGAAATAAGATAATATTAGGACTTTATTAAATAAATGTAATTTATTTAATTGGTCGAAATGATGAAAGGTGAATTAATCAAATAACATTTTATTATTCGATAGAATAGTAGAATTAGGGTTTTCAAGACTTTATTGAATAAACAATATTTATTTAATTTGCCAAAAATGATGAAAAAGTGAATTAATTAAATAATGTTGTATTATTCAATTAATCGAGGAAATAGGGTTTCAAATGCCATTCAGTGCATTGTGAGATGTCGTGGGATGATTTTGAGATGATTCAAGATGTTTAAGAGATGTTTTGAGTTGATTTCAAGATGTTCTGAGACATTTCAGGTTGATTTAGAGTCGTTCTAAGTTGATTCAAAATCATTCCGAGTTGATTTAGAGTTGTTCTGAGATGATTTAGAGTCATTTTGAGTTAATTTAGAGTTGTTCTGAGTTGATTCAGTCATTTTGAGATGTTTTGAGTTGATTTTGAGCCATTATGAGTCATTTTGGGTTGATTCTAAGTTGTTCTGAGTCATTTGGGAGTTATTCCGAGACATTCCGAGTTGTTTCGAGACATTTTGAGTTTGTGATAAGTGTTAAGTCAATTTTACATGTCTACAACACCTATGAAGCTAATTTGTTGATAGGATTTGGTCTGGTTAATTACATAAATAGATACACAAATTATGAGCCAACAATATATGGCTAGTACTGTATCCCAAGATGATTAGTACACAAACATAGTGCATTATCTAGTCACCAATAACTTCCCAATAGGCACGCAAAGACAACAAAGAAGATCTCTAAAGTTAAAGGCTCAAAATTACATGATTAAAGGAGGAATCCTATTTAAGAGTAATCATGAAGGTATTTATTTGAGATATTTAAATCATCATGAAGTATATAAGGTATTACAAGAGCTTCATGAAAAGTTTGGAACAACACATGGATTCCCTTTGGAAACTACTCACTCAATCCTACGAGCTGGCTACTATTGGCTAACGATATTCAAAGATACGTATGATCACCTCAAACATTGTTATACTTTCCAAAATGGTTGTTGATTATATAGTCACAAAATTGCACCCCTTGCAATTTCACATACGTTTTTGTATCCACTTTAGTGATCGCTGCCCTAACATTTGTATAGGATCATTTTAGCCCTTGCATCAACCTTTTTCCCTTCTTAGGATGCTCAACACCCCTTTTCAACAGATACCTTCATGCGTCCGCTTTGCATCGAACCTTGCACTTTTCCTGTTTGTGTTGTTTTGTAGTGTGATGTGTCCAGACACTAGTGCACAACACAGACATCCACACACCGTACTAGCGTCCTGCGATGTTTCAATGCTCAAATAGTTGTCTTCAAGCATGTTTGCCACTTGTTCTCATCTTTTGTCGGTGGTAACGACCTGAGACACCTTGTAATGGCTGGAGAAGCTTCTTTTCCCTCATTAAAAGCTATACTTTTAGTTCATTTTTCTCTCTATCTTCCTCTAGCTTCATTCTAGCTTCTTCTCCATCTTGGCATTCTTCTATCTTGCTCTTGCTTGCACAACTCTCTTGTTTGTTATAGAAGACTTCTACAACAATTTCAAGCCCTCTTGGCTTCTCTCTTTGCAAATCTCTCAAGTTCTTGCAACTCTCTTTGCAGTTCTATCTCCTCTACTTTATGCTTGCAAGCATCTTGGGATTCCATATCCCCTAGCTATTGCATCTCATACTTCATGATATATGTTCTCCTCCTAGAGAGCGGGGATTACTTTTATCACCTCTTTTGTGATACGGGTTCTCCTCCTCGAGCGGGGATTTATTTTATCACTCACTCTTAATGGTGTGGGTTCTACTCTTGAAGCAGGTTTTGCTTTCACCACACACTCTTTCCATTTCGGTTACTCTCTCTTTCTATCTGGTTGTCTGTGGAGGTGCGAACACCAAAATGAGGGTTTGACTGAAGCAAACCCCTATACAACCCCAACACTTTCTCTAGATCTTATAGACATAGGTATTGAAGATATCTACTAGCTAGAGGCTTCATTACTTGGATTGTTGTGAGAATCTTCTTTCCTTTCTTCTCCTTATCTTTATCATCTCCACTTCTCTTTATTTCAATTATGTTATATTCTGTTACTTTCCCGCATTCTAATTTTTCTTAGAATAGAAGTAGTCACTTTGTCATTTTTTGTGATAAACTTTCTCTCTGGTCCATATGAGATGCCAACGCACTATGTTGTCATATGTATCCCACGCTGCCATCCTTTGGCCAAGAGCTTGTCAGTTTGTTCAAAGAATCTTTGTGACCTGCTCTCTTTGATTCTAGATCTCTCGCAGCTATTCCTTGAGGTAGTTTAGGGTAGTTCACCCTGTGAGGCTCTTTGAATGAAGAGAACTTGTGAGTAGCGAATCCCCCTTCTCTACATTTTGGTGAACCCGATGTGAAGAGAAATTCTTCCGTAAAACTAGGAATTTATTTACCCCTACTTGGTGGGGTCATAACTTTTGACTCGGTGCTCGAAATTTAGAACTGTTTGTATCGTTGGAAAGGTCACTTAGAGAACTAGTTCAGTCCCTAAAATACAAGTGCCTTTGATAGTCCAATTTTAAGGACAAACGCAAGTTTCAACCTCAAGTTCCACTCCGAAGACCTTCAAAAATGCAAATTACTAGAACATCAAAAATATCAAAAAAATCATAATGAATTTAATATCTTCTTTCATTAGTTCTATATCTAATTTTGTTCAAAATATTAATGATGTTCCATTTCATGCATGTGATGGTGACTTGGCCTTGCCTGTCACTTGATATCTTTGATCCTTCTCACAAAAGTCCTCTGGCTTCAGAGGATATTTTGTCACAAGAAGATGAAATCATTGATACCTTTCTTAATGTTACTCTACCTTCTATTCATTCCAATGCACTCTCTTTTGGAGATGATGTATTCATGAATGATGAATCTCCTATAATTCCAATGCAATCTCTTCTATAGACGTTGCATTTGTGAATGATGAATCTCATATTTGTTCTAATGAACTCTCTTTTAGAGATGATGCATTAGTGAATGATGAATCTCCTTCCACATTTGATCCTGTTTGGATTGATGTTGAGAATGTCTTTAAATAATTATTCTACTAGTTGTGATGATTTTGTAAATGTAATCTATGTCTCTGCTACCCCTCAAAGGCCTAAGAGATCTATCATTTATGTGACTCCAGCTAGTCCTTCTCCTAAAAGGGTTTGTTCCATTGATGGTGATTCCCTTAATATTTCTAAGGCTTCCTCTTATAGAGTGGTAGCCCATACTTATGAGAATAGAATGAATAAACAACCAAGCCTCCTTCAAGCTCCTAAACCAATGACTAAAGCACCCAGTGATTACGATCTTGTTGAACAACTCTGAGTTACTCTGACCAAGATCTCACTATGGGACTTGCTTCAGTCTGCTCCAGTTTATCAAGGTATGCTTCAGGAAGCCTTGCAAAAGATCCTCTTGCCTTCTTCCACTAGGCCAATAGATGTTGATGCATTGATAGTGCATATTTGTGTGGATTCACCGAATATTACATTCTATCCATAGAATCTCCCGCCTTTGGAAGTACAAAAGTAAGAAGATCCCTTAATGATTATAGTTAACATTAATAATATTGGCATTAGATGTACTGTCGTTGATGTTGGTTTGATGCTCAATGTATGTAGCATTGATCTATTGCGTAAGATTAATATTGATTCATCTTCTCTTAATGCTTCTTTTGTTGTCATTCTTGGGTTCGATAATGTCGGTCGACAAGCCCTAGGCACGATATTCTTTCCTTTGAGGTTGGGATCCGTTACCGTACCTACCCTCGTATATGTTATGTGAGGAAAGTTACCCTGTAACCTTCTTCTTGGTAGACCGTGGATTCATGCTATTGGTGCAATCCCGTCTACCTTGTATAAATCTATTAAGTTCATTTGTAATAATAAAGTAGTCATAGTTAAGGCTGAATCTGATGATATGCACTTATGTGAGATGGTAGCTATTGGTCAAGCTTCAGTTGTGCTTACTTTTATTCCTTCAGTGTCTTCTAATGTGTCAATGCTTACTCTAGCAATACCTACCACAAAGGATACTCTTAAGATAGATGTCCCTGAAGAAGATCCTTTTGAAGCAAGAAATCCTAAGTCTACCTCTTCTCTAGAAAATGTGTGTCTTGGTGATGATTGGGGTTCTCTAGACTTTACAGATTCCTTCATTAGGGAATATAAAGTCGACCTGATCCACTCAAACCTTCTGATAACATCATCCAAATCCACTATCAAACATGATCATTCTTCTGTATCACAGATGTAATGTCCCTTCCTTAGGAAACTCAAACTATAGAGGAGGTTGGCTTACTATTAGGGTTCCGTAGATTAGCAGAATGGTTAGGGGACCCAACTGAGGGCTATGGAGCTTAGCTGGGAGCTTTACAAGCCTTTTAGTTTGGAGTTCAATTGTTGAATCCAGGGATAAATTGGAAAAATTAAAGTTGCTTTAGTAGAATAGTAAAAAGTGAATAGTAACTAAAAATCATAAGATGAATAGTGAAAAGTGCCCCCATCCTAGCAAATCAAGTTGTTTTTTAAAAGTGGCCCTTTTCTTTGGATGAGGAAAGACCCTCAAGATAATATTTTATTGCTTTTTATTAAAAAAAAGCTCATGGAGGTTATAAACCAAAGTGTTGTGCTCTTTTTTAGGCATTCTACTCTCATTTTTACAAAACACTTTGTAGGTTTGAGCTCTGGAGAAGGGTTTTAGCATTGCTTCAGCCTTCTGAGAATGAAAAATATCAAAGGCTATCATGAATTGGACAAGAACCTAGTTCACCTTTGAGGAGGGCCTACCTTGGGTCTTCGTTTGGGCTTCATTGGAGGAGTTTCAGGTAGTTATTTTTTAGATCTGAGTTTGTAGCAGTGTTATAACATCATACTTATTCATATCAGAGGCTGCCATTGATAGATCAAACCTATCCCAGGCCAATACTATCACATATTTGCATTCTACTTGCTGGCAGTAGGCAACTAGGGTTTTGGAGGTCAAATTTGTCAATTTGGAGAACAAATTTATGGATTTTGGTGATTGATTTTGCTAGTCGTTCCATCCTCAAGGGAAGCCATACCATCTATGTTGTTGCTAGGGTTTGGACATAATATTGGAGGAGTAGATCTGATTTGTAATCTTGTATTTCACTGGAATTTCATCAATAAAATTTAATTGCAAGTTAGCATTGGACTTTGGGTATGACTAGTTGATGAATGGTGTTCCTAAATTTTTAATTTTACAATTTTATGCATGATTGTTTGAAATCAGAAAAATTAGAAGTTTATTTTAGTTTAATTCCTTTGTATCTCAAGAGAAAATTACATTCATATTAGGTAAAACTCAAAATTCACACAAAAAATCAGAAAAAATGCAAAGACAAAACAACATAAAAAACCTACCTATTCGCTGGTCAAAGACTTTGAAAAGACAAAAACTTAGAAAATCATATCAGATTTGGGTTGGGGATCTTTCAATGGTATCAAAGCCATATTCTTGCTAGCTTGTTGGGTAATGATTGCATTCATTTGGTGTGAAATCAGTTGTGCACCAGTTAATTTGGATTTGGTTTTCAGTTGGGACAGTGAAAAAGGTCATCATGGCAAAGTTGTTTGGCAATAAACATGCATGGAAATAAATTGAGCAAACACAATACAAGACCATACCAAAATTGCAGTGTTTAAATGATTCACTTTCAAGGTTGGGACTCTCTAAAGGATCATCCTCATTTTCTACTAGCAAAAGCCCAACAACACAAGACAAAGAAGCAGTGTTGATTAGCATATATAAGAAGTATAGCATTCTTCCTCAACGTGTTAAGGAGAATTTTCCTTTCGAGGACTACATGGACATACACTCGAATGTTTTCCACAAGACTAAGCATGCAAGGAAGGAATATCACACTATAGCTTATGAATTGTTTAGAGAATCTTCACATATGGTTGATACAACTCTTCATAAGAATGATTGAGTGTCTTCAAGTTCCAATGAGGTATGCAAAAATTTATATGATGAATTTGATAGACATGCTGATTTGAATCAAGAAGGAATTAGGATAGCCTTGGGTAATGATTTTTCTACATCATCCTTGCAAGAGGTTTCACAAGAGACTCCTACATTAGAGACTAGCATAGTTCATGTTAGTGCTTTGGATAGCAATGGTATGAACTTTTTGGGTGATCATAAAGAAACTTCTAGTGTGATAGTTGATTTCAATAATGTCACATCACCTACACATGAAGAAAAACCAAAAGATAACAAAGAAAGCATCAGGAAAGAAGGAGAGCTAAAGGTGCAAGAACAAGGAAAGGAAGAGGAATCACTTGCTTGTGATTTGCAGCCTACTCGTGATCTTGTTAAATACAAAAATCAATCATTATGCGGGAATCCTAAAGAAGTTAAAACTTTGGATCATGAGGAGTCACCTATTGCACCATTGAGTCTTCATTGTGATCACAAAGTGGGAGAGATTATAGTCATGGATCAACCCATTAGAGATATTGTAAACATGATACCTAGGTGTGACACCTATTCTGACTTTTGCAACTACAATTATAATCATGAGGTAGCATCCAAATCATATAAAGATGACAATGTTATAGAGTCTTCCAATGTTAGCACTAATTTTTTGTGTGTTAAACATGAATGTATTGTGGATTCAAGCCACAAAGGTTCTAATTTTATACATCATACCAAGGTAGATGTCAAGAGAACTCAAGTCTTGTGTGATGGTTGGTTACAAAGAGCTAAGAATGAAAAGTTGTTAGTTTCCCAAGCAAGAAAAAACCTTCAAGAAATCAAGGAACAAGTCAATCACATAGATCAAGCAAGACAATGAAGAGAAGCCTATCTTCGATCATTATTTCTTCCAAGGGAAGAATGTGTAGAAGTTGAACATGCAGAGGAGGAGCGTCTTGAGGTAAGAAAACAAGAAAAACATGTAGATGAGTATGGACAAGAGAAGAAGCATGATGTTTGGGTATATAGTTTGCATCATGAAGTTTATGGCTTTTCTCTTTTGGAGAGCCCCTTGAAGGCTCAAAAATATGATGATATTGGTCACACACTTGATGGATCAGCCACAAGTGTTATATCCTTTTGTGTGGAATGGAAAATTATTGGTTTCATTATGGTTAGTCATGCATCACCTACAATGGAAGGACAATTTCTAAGATCATATGAAGCATTTTGTTGAAGAGAGCTGATTATGGAGACTAGGTGGTTTCTTACTAAGAGGATATTAAATTTTGACAATTGTTGGTTTATCTTGCATAACACACCTTGGAGTTTGCTAGTAAAGGAAAACATATCAGTTATGGAGGAGTATGAGGGACAACCTCATAACGAGACTAAAGAGCATGATCATGAACGACCAACACTAGAACTAGTAAATGAAGATAACAAATATTTTAGAATCTCTTATATTTCAGGTGATCCAAGGTACAATCCATTTGTCTTCAAAGGAAAATTATTTGGTTAAAAGGTTTTGGCACTATTTGATAGTGGAGCTACACATAACTACATTGACGATGGTTTGGTAAAGAAAAGAGGTTTACATTGTGAAGATTTTGAGGGGTTTGATGTGACTATAACAGGTGGACTTACTATTCTTTGCAAGAAGAAAGTGGGTAAGCTTATCATTATCTTTGGTTAGTACAATCTTTGTGACGAATTTTATGTACTTGATTTGAAGGACAATGAAGTTGTGCTTAGTATGCAATGGTTACATTATTTACAAAGGGTCATCCAAGATTTGCAAGCAATGGAGTTGAGTTTCATACATGATGGGAAACACATTATCAAGAAAGCTCTCACATATACTTTACCCCATCAAATAGCGGCCAAATCAATGATAGCTTTGGGTCATGATGTGCTTCATGAAGACCTACTGTTTGCATGTGAGGAGGCTTGTATTGAACCAACAATTGATGGTAAGCATTTGAATGTTGAAATTGATGACAAATTTATGGATTGGCATGACATTATACTTGATCTATTTGAGGACAACAATCCTATGGTTTTGCATTCTCATGAGATAGATATGCTAACACCTTTGGATGATAGAAAAAATTGGAGTGTGGCATATGGTAATTTTGTTGAAAAACAGGGTACTACACAATCTAATTTTTTATATCAGACCTTTGAAGGTGTGGAAAAGATACAAGAGACGTGTAACATTTGGCTAGCAAGAGCAAGTAAAGCTAAGCTAATTGTTGGTCAAGAAAATGTTCGACATCTAGAGATGGTAAAAGGAATGAGGCAATCAACTTTGTTTGATCATCATGGTCCAACCATTGATGACATGCATTTGTGTGGCAATGTAGATGGAGACAATTCAGATCTCCAAGGTACATTGGTTCCTTTTGATAGGCTGGGTCAAACCATTGCTTTGACACCATTTTATATTGATGAGAATTCCATAAGGGGGTGTGTGGATTGTTTTCTAGACTATTCTTTATGGTTTGTTCATAACTCTTCATGGCTGGATATTGAAATGCGTGACTTCAGTCTTGGTACAACAATGATGAAAAAAATTTATGATGATGGAAATCCTTATGTAGCAGTTGAAAGTAGAACTAGTGATAATATCCTACCTCCGTACACTTGGACTGGCACAAATCATAAATACAAATTGCATACTATTGTTTTGTTCTAGGATAGAAAGATGGATGGAAACTACAAAAAATATATCATTTGGATAAGCCAAAGTGGAGAAAGACAAAAAGGAATAAAGCATGGTGTTTCTTATTCCCATTTGCACCCCTTCAAAGAGGTCTTAGAGCTGATAAGAACATACCACTTACAAATGGGCAGAGTTAGAGGCATGGCTATCCAATTGGAGAGGAAATGAGGAAGGAAGATTGTGGATCCTTGTCTAATTTTGAGTAGGCACAATCACTCTTTACATAATTTAGAAAATCATTCATGTATAGCAACTACTCCGTGGGTACTAGATGACAAGGTAAATGGTGTAGGAGTTGAAGGGTTGAGGAAATGATTGAAGAATCATTCCATGAGGAACCTTGCAACCGTGTGACACTTAGTGTTGAAGACTTCTTCGAGCCACTTCCAACCCCAATAATTTGGGAAGCTAATGAGACATGTCATTTGGATGATATAATGGAGACTTCAAAATTTTTAGTTGATGGTCTTGCTGATAACACTCATAGTGGACCAGCCACACGAAGGTTGCCTTGGATGGGTGCTAAAGGCATCCATAACTCCTCTTTGGTTATGTCACTAATTTATCATCAAGTGGAAACTTTCTATTTATTGATTGGTGACTTCATCCCCATTAACTTATTATGGGATAGTACCTGTCCTACTTGGGAGCATATCCACGAGGTCAACATGGAGTATGACATGGGTTACTTGGATATATATGCTGACACCTATGACTTCGTTCTAACTTCATACTTGAGTTACGATAGCATTTGGGGGACTGATGAGTTGTTCCATGTGCATGTGGGAGTTGATTTTTACATCCTTTTGATGGTCTACTCATATAGATGTATGGTGTGTGATGCTTGTATTATGATGGATATCTATAGATAGATGGGTAGGACGATTTGGGATCTAGGTATTGACATGGATGATGCATTGGTATTCAGTGATTGTAGTGAGTTTCTTAAAAAGCTATGGTTATATGGCATGTATATTAGAGTGGAGCAACGGTTTGGCATACAATTTCTTGAGGGAAAGCAATCTCGTGAAGGAAGAACTGTAATGTCCCTTCCTTAGGTAGCTCAGACTATAGCAGAGGTTGGCCTACTATTAGGGTTCCATAGGTCAACAAAATGGTTAGGGGACCCAACCAAGGGCTATGGAGCTTAGCTGGCAGCTTTACGAGCCTTTTAGTTTGGAGTTTAGTTGCTGAATCCATGGATAAATTGGAAAAATTAAAGTTGCTTTAGTGGAATAGTAAAAAGTGAATAGTAATTGAAAATCATAGGATGAATAGTGAAAAGTGCCCCTATCCTAGCAACTCAAGTTGTTTTTAAAAAGTGGCCCTTTTCTTTGGATGAGGAAAGACCCTCAAGATAATATTTTATTGCTTTTTATTTAAAAAAAGCTCATGGAGGTTATAAACCAAAGTGTTGTGCTCTTTTTTGGGCATTCTACTCTCATTTTTACAAAACACTTTGCAGGTTTGAGCTTTGGAGAAGGGTTTCAACATTGCTTCAGCATTCTGAGAATGAAAAATCTCAGAGGCTATCATGAATTGGACAAGAACCTAGTTCACCTTTGAGGAGGGCCTACCTTGGGTCTTCATTGGAGGAGTTTTAGGTAGTTATTTTTTAGATATGAGTTTGCAGCAGTGTTATATCATCATACTTATCTAGATCAGAGGATTCCATTGATAGATCGAACCTCTCCCAAGCCAATACTATTACATATTTGCATTCTACTTGCTGGCAACAGGCAGCTAGGGTTTTGGAGGTCAAATTTATGGATTTTGACGAATAATTTTGCTAGCCGTTCCATCCTCAAGGGCAGCCATACAATCTATGTTGCTGCTAGGGTTTGGAAATAATATTGGAGGAGTAGATATGATTTGTAATCCTATATTTCAGTAGAATTTCATCAATAAAATTCAATTGCAAGTTAGCATTGGACTCCGGGTATGACTAGTTGATGAATGGTGTTCCTAAATTTTTAATTTTGCAATTCTATGCATGGCTATTTGAAATCAAAAAAATTAGAAGTTTATTTTAGTTTAATTCCTTTATATCTTATGAGAAAATTTCATTTGGGTAAAACTAAAAAGTCACACAAAAAATTAGAAAAAATGCAAAGACAAAACAAAAACAAAAACCTACCTATTCGCTAGTCAAAGACTTTGAAAAGACAAACTCAGAAAATTAGATCAGATTTGGGTTGGGGATCTTTCAACGGGGTAACGTGGATACAAATTGTAATATTCTTGGTGTTGATCCTCCTTCTAAGGAAGATGATCACACTTATGTTAAGGAGGTTAATGTTGGTAGGATTGTCAAAGAGGATGATGGCGATCTCGTAGAGGAGTATGATCCCCTTTGCCCGAATAATACTCTCCATGTAGATCCTCCATTGTCTGCTACCTTCGTATCTTCTTCTCGTGAGCAGTAAAAATTTTCTCCACAAGAGAAAGGGTTGCTTCCTGCTCCTCATTCTTTATCTAAGAAGGAGTGTATCTTGTTGCGGCTTATAAAAGCTCACTTGATTGCTCTTCCTTCTCCTACATGTAAGAAATTTCATAAGCATGATAAAGAAAAACATTCCTTTTGTGCGTACCATCGAGTGCTTGGCCATTCCACTAGTGAATGTAAGGCCTTGAAGGATAAGATACAAAAAATTCATGATTCAAGTGCCATCCCTCATTTATTTGCTAATGCACCTATCTCTTTTTCAAATGAAAAGTGATATTGAGGTTTACCTCTATCCTATATGCTCTAAGTATCTTGCATGGTTCTCCTCCCCTGTATGCGGGGGGTAGTGATAAATTGTTCTCGAGATGTGTGTCCTTCTTAAGGACTCCATATCTTCCCTCTATCTTTCAAATGAAGTGTCCCTTGAGTGGACCCCTTTTTCTCTTGAAGGGTTCCCGAGGGAGCCCCTTTGAAAGCTTTTCTCCTGAATGAATTATTTACGTCTAGCTTGGGGGAAACCTGACTAGACCTCACTTTTCACATAGTGTATCCCTTGATTGGACCCCTCTTCTTTTGAAGGGTTCCCAAGGGACCCCTTTGAAATCTTTCCAATCTATTGACAGTTTGCATGACTGTCTGCTTACTTGCCTGCGTGGCCGCTTTCGCTTTCCAGGTGCACCTGTGAAGCCGCTTTTTGACTCTACGGAGTCCCCTTCCTTGGGTTTCCTCCATGTGAGAGATCTTGGGGGATATGTCCGTATAGATCTACAGGTTTGTAGGGTGCTTCCTTTGAGCTTCCTCCATGCGAGAGATCTTGGGGGTCGCTCCCCTGCAGGTCTATGGGTCTATAGGGTGCTTTCTTTGGGTTTCCTTCATGTGATAGATCTTGGAGGACACCTTCCCTACAGGCTCGCAGGTCTGTAGGGAACTTCCTCAGCTTCCTCCTTGTGAGAGATCTTGAAGGAAACCTTCCTTGTAGGTTTGCAGGCTTGTGAGGTGCTTACATTCTTAAATTCTCTCTTCTCTTCTCTTCTCTCTTGTATATACCAAATCAAAGATTTGCATCTTCTTCATCCTAAGTATATGCCCTTCCTCTCTTCGTTTAAGAATTTTTCTATGTGTTAGTGTTTTTTATTTGGGGATGACGTATAGTATTGAGACAACCTTCTACATCAAGGTCTCTTTTTCTTTGTTGACTCAAATCCTTTAGCTTTTTACATTCTAACATTGCTATTTGGTGCAGGTTTTTCTTGTCTAACACATTGGTTTTGCCGGTCTTCAGCCTAGGGGCATACTTCCATGGTTTGAAGAGTTATATGTTTCCTCTCCAGTATCCTTTTGGAATATGATGTTATTTATGTTTAGTAGATTTACTTTAGTGTGCATATTAGCAAAGATTCATATGCCTGCTAAAGTGGGGGAAAAATTTATAGTCACAAAATTGCACCCCTTGCAATTTCACATATGTTTTTGTATCTGCTTTAGTGATTGCTCCCATAGCATTTGTGTAGGCTCATTTTAACCCTTGCATCAACCTTTTTCCCTTCTCAGGATGCTCAACACCCCTTTTCAATAGCTACCCTTGTGCATCCGCCTTGTATTGGACCTTGCACTTTTTCTATTTGTGTTGTTTTGTAGTGTGACATGTCCAGACACTAGCACACCACGTGGATATCCATGTGCCATGCTAGCGTCTTGTAATGTTTCAACACTCAAACAACTATCTCTGAGCATGTTTGCCACTTTTCCTCACCTTTTGTCAGTGGTAACGAGTCAAAACGCCTTGTAACGGATGGAGAAGCTTATTTTCCCTCATTAAAGCCTATCCTTTTAGTTCATTTTTCTCTCTAAATTCCTCTAGCTTCATTCTAGCTTCTCCATCTTGGCATTCTTCCATCTTTCTCTTGCTTACACAACTCTCTTGTTTGTACAACAACCTTCTACAACAATTTCAAGCCCTCTTGGCTTCTCTCTTTGCAAATCTCTCAAGCTCTTACAAGTCTCTTTGCAATTCTATCTCCTCTACTTCGTGCTTGCAAGCATCCTGGGATTCCATATCCCCTAGCTATTGCATCTCATACTTCATGATATGGGTTCTCCTCCTTGATTGGGGATTTCTTTTATCACCTCTTTAGTGATACGGGTTCTCCTCCTCGAGTGGGGATTGCTTTTATCACTCACTCTTGGTGGCACAGGTTCTACTCTTGAAGCGGGTTTTGCTTTCACCACATGCTCTTTCCATTTCAGTTACTCTCTCTCTTTCTATCTAGCTATCCATGGAGGTGGGAACACCAAAATGGGGGTTTGACTGAGGCAAACCCTAACCTCAACACTTTCTCTAGATCTTACAAACACAGGTATTGAAGATATCTACTAGCTGGAGGCTTCATTACTTGGATTGTTGTGAGCATCTTCTTTCCTTTGTTCTCCTTATCTTTATCATCTCTACTTCTCTTTATTTCAATTATGTTATATTCTGTTACTTTCTTGCATTCTAATTTTTCTTAGCAATTAGAATAGAAGTAATAACTTTATCATTTTTTGTGATAAACTTGCTCTCTAGTTCGTACGAGATGCCAGCGTGCCTCTAGGACGCTTGTGCACTGCCTTGTCATCCATATCCTGTGCTGCCATCCTTTGGTTGAGAGCTTGTCAGTTTGTCCAGAAAATCTCTGTGACCTACTCTTTCTAATTCTATATTTCTCATCCCTATTCCTTGAGGTAGTTTAGGGAAGTTCACCTCATGACGCTCTCTAAATGAAGAGAACTCGTGAGTAGCGAATCCCCCTTCTCTACATTGATAAATGAAGATGCATTGTCCAACCTCTAGAACCAATTATGGAAATGTGACCTTCTGCATAATGGGGGTTGGACTTTGTTGAGGTGATCAATCCTCCTTTTGCAGGATAGAGGTATGTCCTAATGGTAATTGAATATTACACTAGGTGGATGGAGGCAATATGCAACAAGCTATGTCCAACAAAATTTGTGATCAAGTTTCTAGAAAACATTATCACTCAGTGTGGAATTCCATATTCCATGGTATGTGATAATGGCCTGACATTTTCTTCTCTAAAGTTTTCCAATTGGGCTTTTCAACATGAATATCATTTTAAAGTTTTCTTCAAACTATTATTCACAAGGAAACTAGTTAGCTAAATCAACAAATAAGAATTTGCTAGATATAATTAATAAGTTGATTGAAAAGAATTTTAGGGAATGGAATTCTTTATTGAAATTTGTGTTATGTGTAGATAGGACCAAAGTGAAATGGAATTTAGGAAATTCCCCTGATCACTTAGTGTATGGGATTGATTTTTACCTGTAAATCTAAAGATTCCCACTGGGCAGTTTTCCCAAGAATACCTAGGTCTAGAAGACAAAACAAAAGCTAGGGTATTGCAACTAATGCACTTAGAAGAGAAAGATACAAGAGTGATTGATCACTTTTCCAAGAATCAATTGGTAGTAAAATGATGGTTTGATAAGAGTGCTGAGCTGAAATCCTTTTGTATATCTGATTTAGTCTTGTGTTGGGATAAAGCTCATAAACGAAAAATGTGATCATGGTAAATTCAACAAACTTTGTATAGGTTGATATAAAATAAAATAAATACTAGGTGAACACACCTATCATTTGAAAACTTTAATTGGTGAGGATGCTCCTCTACCTATTAATGGTCATTTTCTTAAGCAGTATTTTTAGCCTTGAACCTATCCGTCCTCTTGTGTATATATCTAAATAGGTGTGCTCTTGTACAAATTATGTATAGTCTTGTTTTGTTTTTGTTTTGAGTTTTTTTCCCTTTTGGTGTGTTTTAGGGTTCCCTAGTTGATTTTGGGTGAATTAGGCAAGCTATATTGTTAGAAAACGAGAAATTCTTGAATTATTGAAATGATTTCAAATTTTTGTATAGGTTTGTAATTCTCATATTACTTCTTATTCAAAATACCCCATGAAAGTGCATTTAATTGGAATAACTTAATTTTTTTTGAGGAACTACATATATATACAAACACTTTGTTTGATTGGAAAAAGGCATTTAGATCCTAAATCACACTTCTTCCAATTTGGGAATTAGAAATGATCTCAAACCTGAATGGAAGATTCAGAATGGTGGATCAGGGTTCTAATCCTTGTTTGTGTTATTTTTGTGGTGTGAATGTTGATGATTTAGTTGATTGAATTCTATGATGCAATGATGTTCCTAGGTATTTGGCCAAATTGGACATTGAACTGATTTTTTTAACTAAATCTTTACTTTTGGGCACCTATAGCTGCTAAACCATGAGGAATTTGAAGATGATGCAAACTAGTGATTTGTGATATTTTGTTTGTAGATTCTAAATAATTAATTTTTTTTTTTTGAATCAAATATCATTTATTTTTCCATCTCCTTCGAAAACTAGTTTTTATTAGTAAACACCATTTTTAAGGAGTGATGCTCATTGTAAACAACATAAATTTTTTCTATGAAGGATAAAATCCTATTTTTTTCAAATTTAGATTTGTAACTACGATATATAACAAGTTCATTTGGTTTCATAGTGTTTTATTGAATATTTTTTCCTTAATCAAGTTTTGAAGTCAAACCAATTAAAATTTAGACATAGGGGGACCGTATACAACATAACTTTTTTGTGCGTATCAAAATTCATTTTTTTTACTGGATCAAGGACATCAATACCTAGCCCAAACATATTTTTTAGAATTTTATTTTGATAATCTATTATTTTTCCACATGTGCAGAATAGAGAGCTTGATTTTCGATGAAAAATCTATGTTTAATCAAACTAAAAAAAATACATAATAAAACCAAAACATATTAAAATTATATTCAATGGATAGCTCATTCCAAGGACTACCATCATCTAGTTGGGTTTGTGAAGTCTTGTCCATTTTCATCCTCAACCTGAGCTTCAAAAGGCAACTTTTTGTAGAGATTTGGTAGAAAAGGAGGGGAAGGGGGAAAAAGGGGGTTCGCTTGAAGGGGGGTTTGTATGGACCCTGGTTTGAGTGAACCCCTCCTTTTTTTGAATTTTCCATTGTTTTCATTTTAAAAAATTTCCAAAAAGTGGGTCCCATCATTAAATAAGGTTCGCTCGAACCAAGGGCCATATGAACCCCTTTTTGGGTCCATACGAACACCCCAGTTTGTGCTAACCCCTAAAAACCAATTTTTTTATGGGAGTGTTTTTGCAATTTTCCTTCCTCAACGAAATTGTAAACCAGTATTGTGGGATCACCCTAAACTATGAAAATACAATAGTCCATTATGATTTATGATAAATTTAATGCAAAAAGAAAGAAAAATAATCCATATAAGCAGAGAGCAGACATAGAGGATCCTAGTGTGTAAATTTGGTGTTGAATCAACTGGTCTAGGGCATGGTACAACCCAAACTATCCTCCTAATTTATGAAATCTAACTTCACAGGCCTGAGGTCCCTAGTCTGTAGTTCTTGTTCTCCTGGGCTCACTGTGGAACTTTATATGTTGATGAGAAAATCCAAAATTTGTGTCTTGACAACCTATTGGGCTTGAATGCATGAATGGGAAATTAGTTCTTAATCTTCCTCTGCTTTTCTTTAGATTTGAAAACCTACGAACATGAAAGAGGGAGAAGAGTTGTGTTGTATAGGGGCTTGACTAAGTCAAACCTCATTTTAGTATTTCTACCTCCACAATGGCTATGATGATGTGTAAAAGAGAGATTACCCTCGATTGAGCAAAGACTAAATAATAAACAAGTAATAAATTGACTAATGTTGCAACTCACCACTTAAATTTTCATTCCTTGATGGACTGAAGTCATATACTCATCACCTTCAAGGAGAATTTGATTGCTTGATCGAAGTCTTGAAAGTGATAGTACTCACAAAATAAATGATCAAAAAATATGAACAAACTTACATAAAAACATGATAAGTGATTGACATGATGCTTGGCTGGAATAAATGTTGTTAAAATGCTAATAATTCTTCTCTTGACTGCTCTTAAGTGCTTAATAGTAATATTAATTGCTTCTCCAAAATTGCTATTTCTTATTAGAATTAAAATGATGAAAATGACTAGTATTTATATGCAATTCTTCTAATTTCCCAAAAATCAAATGTCAATAGCCAACAAGTGAAATTGGAAATACAAGTAATAAAATACCAACACCAACATATTCAAATTGGAGCCAAAAAGATGTGGTTTAATGTGTGGGGCGCCCTAGAGTAGACCCATTCTTTTCGGGGCCCAAAGTATTAAAAGCAAATTATTAAATGCTCATTTTTATTTTCCATTGTTTGATTTTTTGAAGATGTTTATAAAATGGGTAATTAAATACATAATTAAATCCAAGAACATAAGGGAGAGCTAAGCCTAGTGTGAAATTGTCAAGGGTGACAATTGCTGATGCTACACACTTCAAAAACTTCTTGGAATTGATTTGGGGATAGCGGGTGTTTGCATTTAGTGGAAAATATAAAGGTCTCCTTTTCTCCCACTATAATTCCTAACCTAGTAGAAGGCTTCAGTGTTAGCAAGTTGAAAAAGGACTTCAAATCTATATCAAAAGAAAAGAAAAGTGGAAATATTGAATATTAAAAAAAGTAGTCCCTTAGGCCACCAAAATATCTCTACTAAGGCTATGTGCACCAGACTAGTAGTAGAGCTATGTTTGGGGGAGTTATATAGATAACCTTACTGGGGCTATAGACGCTTGACTAGTAGCAACACTCTATCCAAGGTTGGCTTAAAAGGGAAACCAAACTATGTAGCTCAATATAAACATTTGTTATTTTCATGATTTTTGTAAAGGAAGGAAATGGACCATTTGCACACACGTAAGTTTCTTCAATTGATTTTGTTACTCATGTTAGATGAATTTTTCTATGGATTGTAGACTAATAAGTCACGGTAATGAAGGTTGGAAATTATATGTACAAATTTTCTATTTCAAGAGTCCTAGTTTTTTTTTTTCTTTTTTTCTTTGGAACTGCTAATTGTTGTGTAGTTTTCACAACACAACCCATTTTGTCAAAGAAAAATGGGGACCCCTATCTTCTTTTCTTTTGATTTCGCTTTGGTGTTGAAAAGAAGGGAAAAGGGGATCCCCTTTTTCAAAAGGGGTTTATGATGATGATTTTTTATAAAACCCTAGGGATCTTAATAGGTGCCTTTCCCCATAAATTTCATTAGGAAAGAGATCACAAGGTGTAAAGATTGAATTTCAACCTTAATGGTGAGACAATCAGACCTGGATCTCAATCCTTAGGACAATAGGACATATTTGAAACCAAATTTAAATAATTTTAAATGCTCAAAATAAATGAACAATAAGACATAATACTTAAAATGTAGGTTTGAAAAAATATAGAGATTGTTATAGAACTTTGTAGGAAAATCTGAGAAGGGTTTGAACACATATACCTATCACCAAAAAATTATTTCGAGGAGTGCATAGGGACTCATTCGCCCCTGGATGAATGGGTCTCAATCTAGGGCTCCAAAATAACTTTTGATAGTCTTCTGATGTTGGATCTTGGCTTTGGTTTGACACAGGTCCCACTGTCGGAAAGTCAATTTAATAAAGTCTGCAACTTAGTTTTCATGGCTTGAAAAAAATGATGGCAACTTATGAAACAATGAAAAATTACTCTTCAAGATCTCTTCAATCCTTCTTCAACCTATAATATGCACATACACAGAGGATTTTTTTTTTTGTTTGTATGGGGGTTTGCCTCAGTCAAACCCCAAGTTTGGAAATTTAACCTTGATAGAAATATAATGAAAAGGAGAAGGAAATGATGAATGAACAATACTTGCTACAACTCACCACCCTTCAATGGCTTCCCTTAGAGGACTGAAGATAAACACATCTCTAAGGAGCTTGATCTTTCTTTGCTTGATGGGTTTGGATACTTGAAATGATTAGATGCTTTAGGATCAACAATGCATATTAGCCTTCACAAAATGACATGAACACACATAGACTTGAACATGATGATAAGATCTTGGATTGCTGCAACAAATGAATGAGAAATATGCTCTTAAATGCTCAATTATGCTCTTGACAATAATATTTTCTCATAGGAATATTTTATCATGCGTGTTAGAATGCTTAGATTTCAAATGGTAAAAAGATTATGTATTTATAGGTGTTTATCTAATTTCTCAAAAATTAGATTCCAAAAGCCAACAAGTACAAGTTGAATTTGAATAATTTAAATATCGCCAAAAAAATATTTCAAAATGGGTCATGGCACTTAAAGGGGACCCATTCGCCCATGGGCGAATGGGTCCTGGACTATAAGTCTGGGACACACATGATCCATGGTGGTTAACATTTATTAAATGCATTAATTAAATGTCGATTCTCCTTTTAGAAAACAAGAAAGATAAGACTTTGCAATGCATAATTTGGAAAATTAGAAGCTTAATTAAGTCCAATAAATTAAGGGACCCAAACATAGTGTGAAATTTTAATGGAAATATCCATGCATTCTTGTCGATCTCGATTCAAAAGGTCCTTAAATGTGTTATTTTCTTTGAGAAGTTGAAAATTAGCTCAAAATAACATTAGTTTCCTTTTGGAACAATTTGAAATTAGTTGAAAAAAAGAAGTTATATTTTGTGAAAACTTTGGATCCAATTGAAGTTGACATCTTCAATATGATGTTCCACATCTGATAGGTTTTTCCACAAAAGTATAATAGCATTGAAGGTCCACACAAATGCTTAAGGGATCATATTATACCCGATATAGTCTTTCTATTGATAAAAATATTCCTTCACATGGAACCAACACTTTATTAAATCTCATTTTGTCTTAAAAAAAATCCTGACGCCTTACTAAACATGACATGTAAGTTTGGGTGAAGATCTACTTTGACTACCCAAAAGTTCCATATGAAGTTTGACATTTTTTACAAAGTTTGGGCTTTTCAATACAATTAAATTGGACACAGTTAAACACTTAACATATCAAGTTGCACTTGCAACTATTATGCCCACAAAGGATACTTAACATTAACAAAGACAATATCGATGAGGTAACAACGTTAATTGAACTTGATGTATTATCTAGGGGAGAGGACCCAGTAGTTGCGCACCCTAACTTCACTCTTCTAATTATCCTACGTGGAAATTTCAAATCACTCCCAATTTTTTACAGTAGCTTACTTGGAAAGTTCCCTGCTTATAACTTTTGTTTTAGGGCCACATCATCAAATATGATACCAAATTAGTATGCTTTTTGTCAAGGTGTCCAAAAAGGCCCAAAAAAAAGTGAGACCAATACTTGTGCATTCACATCATGGGTAGTTGAGTGCTGATGTGGCATCACATGATTGGATGTTTTTTAGATCAAAGGAATACATTTGTTTAATAATGGGTAGTCAAGTCACAACTATTGGGAATTATATATACAACTACTATCACAACTATTAGGCATTATATAAACAACTACTATCACAACTATTGAAACATGCTCAACTACTGGATCCTCTCCCCTAGTTACAATTGCACTTATCTCGAACCAAAATATGACTAATTTTATGAGCAATTTCACTCTTATTGAACTCAATATCCTAGGCCCATAATTTCCACATCTGATTTAAACTTTGTTCCTACAAATTCCAAGTAACAATTAAAGAATAAAAATGACTCTAGGAGTAAACTGACCACCAAAAATTGAATTTAAGGCATAAAAATCCAGTTCCACTACATAAGGACAATTGTAGAGGAAGATAACCTAATTGAACCTCATGTATTTCAAACGAATAAAAAAATGGCTAAGTTCAAATTTTTGCAATTAATACCTACCTACTTGTTATTTGCATTGAATGCTAGTTTAATTTTTAATTTTGCAAATTTATAAGGATTTTTATCATCATTTTCTTGATCACAAAAGAAAATTTGAATCATAATAGAGGGCCTTGATGAAAACTTAGTGACCAAGTAAACTAAGTGAGTGAATTGGAGAGCTCAGTGAGGTCGAAGACGAGAAAATTGTAGATAAAATATTAGAGAAAAGAGAAAGCCAAAACTTATATCTTCTTCGTTTAGGAAGTATTGCCTCATCAAATTCAGGTATGATTTAATAAATCCCTAATTCTGATATTTTGATTTTTATGAAATTAAATGCTTGGGTCTACTCTAGTTCAATTTTTTCTCTTTAAATCAAGGTAAAATTTGATTCACACTAAGTCAAATTAATTGGAATTGCTTAACGTTAGGTAACTAAAAATAAAAGCTAACCCTAATTAGCGTAGGAGTTGTAGAACCTCGATCCTAGACCTGCACAAACACAAGAAACAAACACATCATTAGATTAAATGCAAGTGAGAATCAAGATTCCCCATGAAATCCATTTAAATTGCAAAGAACAAGAAATGAGATGAGGAACATAAGAAAACATAAACAAAAGCTATCAAATCCTATTCAATGTAAAGAAAAATCTTGATCCCATGGGGGAATTGGTGCCAATTTGATGTGGAAATTGGCCCTTTCCCAACTCCTTTGATGCAATGTTGATGAGTGATCCACTTTGTTGAAGATTCAATTGAGCTCCATGATGAAAAATCTGCATAATCTAGCTAAGACTTGATAAAATGGATGAAACTAGATATGATTGAGGATGAAATTGAGTATAGTAGAATTGCTCAAATTGTGGATGATCAAAATGAGGAGAGAAACCTCTTATTTATAGAAAGACAAGATGGAGGAATGAGCAAAATGGAGCAATGTGGGATCATTCAACATCCAATGGGCAAGTGCCACTTGTCAAGATGTGAATGGAGGAAGCTTGAGCACATTTTGATGAATGTGCACAATAAATGAAATTAGGTAGAATTTGAAAATTATGAAATGACATGTTAGAGGGAAAAAGAATGAATTAAATGCCACTTGGCTCAATGCACAAGGACATGTAAGAGGGAATGGATGTCTTGTTGGAAGGACAAATCCACTTGGAGGGATTTTCAAACTTGGAGGAATATTCCCCTAAAGATGCCAAGTTGAAAGAAAATAGAGATTAATAAATCCATTAAATGTATTTTCATGTGCAAGTGCAAAATCTAGAGAAATTGGAGATTAGGATTAAATTAATCAAGGTTTAATTAATTTAATGAGATATTAGGTGATGTGACTATTTGATTTAGATTTATGGGTTGATTTAAATCAAAATATGAGAATGTGATTTAGATTTAATTAAATAAAGGGTTTAATTTATTTAATCAGAGAGGATGATGTTAGATTAAATTAAACAAGGTTTAATTTATTTAATTTAATAAGATGACTTTAGAGATTTAATCAAATAAAATGAATTATTTAATTAAATAGAGACCAGAGGGTTAACTAAATAACTTTGATTTATTTAATTAACAAAAGAGAATGACTTAATCAGATAAATGATGATTTATTTAATTAAGGGATGAAGAGCTACGAAGATGATTCAGGATGAAACATTGTTAGTAATTAGGATCAAGTGTGACAGTACATTTTTCGTGTCTACAGGAGTAATTACATATTCATTTTGCAGGAACCGTGAGCAAGCGAAAGAAGGATGTTAAGGATAAATTCTTTGAATCACTTCCAAACTCCCAAGTGTTGCCTTCACATGGTATAGTAACAAACATGCACTTGGGTCATTTCGGCATGGATGTGTTCATGACCAAAGTGATGTCTCCAAACACAACAAACTATGCAAGAAATATCATGGACAATGGGTTACATTTGGTGGTAGGGTTCCTAACAACTATGGATGCCCCTAAATTGGTGTTGGAATGCATTAAATTTTATGACAATAATAGATGAGTGGTGTTGAAAGAGGGAAGAGTATATGCAGACTTGAAACTAGAAGGTATCGCTCGTATCTTCAGAATCCCTATATTCCCCACAATGAGCTCAATAAATGTTGTAGAGTCCGCAAAAGAATATACAGACTCAGAAGAACTATGCACATGTCATGGTTAAAAGAGGATAAGAAGCCAAAAATGGTTTCTAAGATGCCTAAGACCCTTTATAGATATGATTTCCAGCAAGACATAAGTGATATTATCACATTGTTGAACATGATGGCTGGATCATGAAAAGTAGGGGCATTCAAACCTTGGATGTACTCCATTATCAATCATGTGAATAATGGAACAACCTTAATCCATTAGTCAAAATCCATCAATGACTTCATTCATGACCAAATAGTAGTGTTTGTAAAGTTAAGGTTTTTCTTTGTGTCCTCTTATTTCATTTACTCATCTTCATTCAAGACAGACTTACAAGGTTTGAACAAGGTGGGTATGTTGGGAAATGCTCCTAGATAAGTGTTGGCATATCAACACTACCCTCATTTAAAAAAATAATAATATATGAATCATTACAAGAGGGTTAATGATATGTTCTCTATGGAATTGGTAAGAACATTTGAAGGAGATAAAGAAAAGAGAATATTTGTGGATGCATAGAGTGTAATAAAATATTATGGAAGTTGGTATATCCAATTTCCTAAGTTGGCATACATAAGGGTTGGAGGGTTCACATGAAAACCCTACATGATGCCAAGGTACCCAACAAATTAAGTGGTCTTGTTGGAATTTTCAAGGAAAATCATTGAATCTTATGAGACCTTATTCAATGCCCATAAGAGAGGAAGGATAAAATTCCCCATCTATATGGGAGGTTATGAGTGTAATTCATTGAAGAATGTGAAAGGTGTGGAAGATAAATAATTGGCTCTTGGTTTACAATCGTTTGAGTTGGAGAGTCTAAGGTATGACCCTGGAGGGAGGATCCATAATCATATTAATAAGAAAATCATGTATGAACCTCACATGGAAGACTTTTGGAATGATTGTGAGGATGATCATGAAGTTAGGAAGAGGGCATATCAATTTCCTTATGATTATAAAAAATAAAATAAAAATCAATTTATTATCACCATTAAATAATTATTGTTTCCTAGCATAGAGAGGATTGTCACATCCTCTCCCCTTATATTGTGCATTGTCTCAATGTAACTAAGTAGCTTTACTCAAAGAAAATATGGATTAATTAGTTCAATATTTTAACAAAATGAATATTACCCTAAATTTTGTATCAAGTAATTAGTTTCCAAATTTTAAACACACACACACACACACATATACTTTAATTCAACATCATATCAATTGTAGGGTTAGCGATTTCAAAACCAAGTTTACCATATCTTATAGTTTGAGCACCTTGACTAGGATGTTGATAACTTTAAAAATGTACCTGTACATTCATCACAACATGGTTTATTTGTCTAATAGTCAATAGTATATTGCAAGGGTTAAAAATGATCTAAAAAAAAATCAACTATTGGATTGATTCCACATACAACTTGTTAAAAAGACAAGGTAATAATCTCATTAGCACAATGGAAAAACAAAGATGGCATTGATCTCAATGCAACTTAATCATCAAAATAATAAAACATAGTATATCAAATACACTCATTAGATATCGACATTAGTTAAATCAACTAATCTAGATAATCATCCATGAGACAAGACAACATTAAGTATAATCATGCCTTTATTTATTCAAACTTGATCATAATGATAATAGTGTTTGAATTGGTGGTGAACCCCAAACTCCCAAAAATCACCTGCAAGTAATTATCCTACCATAAATAGAGAGAAATGAAAGATAGATTTTCTATACAACATGAAAAATTGTATTGTGCATTGACTTGAATGATTGATTAGAATGAATGATGAATCCTTATGAGAAGAAAAAATAAACCCTATATCAAATCTTTGGCAAGGATAATATTAGACCATGACAAGTATCCTCGTCTTATACAATGAGACAACATGACCTATAATTAGCTCAATCTAATAATAAGAAAAAATTCCTAAGTTTATCTTAAGTGAATAAAGTAAAAGGGTCCTAATAATTAATTAATTATTAGGTGATTACATATTTACTCCATTTGTTGGAAGTGGATTCACTCTAAGAGGGGGGGGTGAATCAGAGTGAAATAATTTTAACTTTTGACATTAAAAGCTCAATGAAACTTTTTACTAACTTTAACCCAATGTGACAAGTTTGTTTATGCAATTGAATATTAACACTTTAGATCAAATTGACATGAAACATGACTAACTCATATTAAAAGCATCATATGATATTGTTCAATTAATGTGTGAACAATCTTGTTTATGCTTTTGAACAGAACTACAACTTTTCCCAATGCAGATTTGTTTTGCTTTATAGAAGAATTTAAAAAAAAAAATTGAACAATTTTAACTTTGCATGAAAAACTTTTGAAATATGAACCTTTTGAACACACTAAAATTATCAAATCTTTGACTAAATGAGCACATTAACATGAAACAAAATGAGAGACAAAAAAACATCACATAACACAATATTTCTTGAGTGGAAAAACCCTCATGGGGTATAAAAAAACAACTCGCTAAAATTTCCTTTTATTAATCAAAGAGCACCAACTCTGTATCAATGTGGAGCACCAACTCCCATAATATTTCTAAAGCACCAACTTCATCAAACATTCAAGGTATTGCAACCCATTAGAACCTTATAACTGCAATAATTCTCTGCAGTTATAAAATTACAATAGGATACAAAATGATTTTGCAATAATGCCCAATTCAAAATAATCTCTGTAATACAATCAGAGATGAAAACAATATGAGCCCACTTTTCCTCTTTACAGAATGATTTCACAATAAACAATACTCTTTCCGAACTATTTCATCTCATCACACTATAAAGTTTTTTTGCAAAGATACATATATATACAATGTTTGTAAAATGGTTATTCATCTTTGTCAAGAAAACCTGTATTCAATAACCAGGGTTTATAAACTGGTAAGAACAATAATATTTGATCATGATACCCATCAAGGGTTTTTTAAGAAAAAATCAATGATATGAAGATGAAATTTCCCTGTGAAATGAAACCCTTGAGTTTACACTCAGGTTCAAAGTAGTTTCAGATTAATTAAGAAATTTATTTGAAACTGAAACTAAGTTTTCTATTCCTCTTTTACTTCTCATTTACCAGATTTACCTTTGAAAGAACAAAATAACACACAGATATTACCTCTGTGATGGTGGATTTAACCTGCAAACAAATCCCTGAAGATCTTCATGAAAAACTGCCCAAACTACCGCTTCCAGCTCAAGCGAAGACCACCAACTATCTTGCCATCCATCGAAGACCAACATAATTGAAAACCAGGTTAGAATACCACAAAAAACTTGCTCAATCTGCAACTGTAATTCCAACATGGTGGCACTAGTGTTCAATCTTTTGTTTACCCTATTTCTTCCTTCATTAAAACTCCAAAAACAAAATGAATGAAATTTGAAATCCAAATATCATATTACAATCATTTTGGAATCCATGTAATTGACATAATGATGCATGAAATGAGTGCCAATTATAATCCATGCATGTTGTCCAAGTCAACACAATCAACACACTCATTGAAAAATAATACTGTCTCTGCCATGTAAGCAAATCAAGTGAAACACATATGCTAACACCCCAACACTTCAAATAAAATGTATTTAGTTGTTGTGCAATGTATAAGCCCAAAATATGATTTACCTTCAATCAAAAGGCCAAAGGAAATTCCAACTTTCCAATCACTTTATAAGTGATATTTATAAAAACCATAGTGAATGTTGTCGGCCTTAAGTGCTAAAACAATGCACTATAAAAAACAAATAGAAATGTCTTAATGCCGACTAAGGCATTTACCAAAAAATTATATCACAAATAAACCATATGCCAAGATATAAGTAAATATGAAATGCAAATCCATGTAAAATATGAAGGCACAAGTATATGTCAAAATACACTTTGTAAGGAATGATATGAAAAGTCCAAGCAATACCATTGCCAACTCAAGAATACAAATCTGACTGTGTAGCAATATAAACATCTCCACCTCATGTATATTTCAATAGCATGTTAACATATGCACCAAACTAATCTGGCCATGAGGATAAGAAATAACAAAAACCAACTGAAGAGTGTATATATATACCAATGATGCCAAATGAAATATCAAACTCAAGAGTCAAGAAGAGCATTAATAAAATTCTAACTCAAAATTCCATGTACAAAATAATATATCATAACCGTGGATGCCAAAGAATTATGAGACAACCATGAAGATCACCAATAGAATGTCATGAAGAGATAATGAATCTTGTCAATTATGCCATGATCAATTTGATAATGAACAATTGAAATAATATACCTGTTGTGCAATAAAGAAGTGCCAATCTGTCAAAATGAAATCAATTGTTCCATGATATTACCTAAAAACCAATGCCACCTGAATAGACAAAATAACTTCTATCTACACATGAGGCTCAACATGATCAGTACCACAAAATACTGAATATGCCAAACTGAATACAAAAAGTACCAAGTATCATTATGCCAATCACCAATCAATTTTGTCACCAATTAGTTTTGTCATCAAGGACAATATACCACAAAGAGAAAGTAAACACCAACACCCCTCTTAATATCACCTTAGGGAGAAGATAAAAACATATTGATGAATGCAATGATGGATGCATGGATGGATCTTGACTACAAGGCTTGATGAGGTGCCCATGCAAAAACAAATAAAATTTCTCATAGCTGAAGAAAAGGAGAAAACCACGTGGGAAAAACCTCTTCTCCAAAAATAAAAAAATAAATGCACTAGTGAAAGGACAAAATGACTCGATATGACCCCCCAAGGATTGCTTATGTCATATAAGTACAATAGATTTCCCCTCAATATGTGGTAAAATGGGGATATGAATACCACCATAAAGAAAAAGCTCATGTGCTAATGATGAATGCCTAAAGATAGAGCACAATCCACTGCATGCAAACAACATTTATCCCTTTAGAAATAATAGATCCATTGATGATTGGAGAAGTCATTCCCATAAGCTAGATGAATAGAGAATATAAATACAAATAATGTGTGTCTTTGAAAACTACTCAAATGTCCACATGTCGAAAGGAGATGATGTCAATCCAAGATCTTGTGAAGACTAATGTAAACAAGCTCCAAAGATGATGATGGTGGTGGGATAATAGTGCTTATGTGGCTACCAAGAAAGAGGATATGATTTTCTTCAAAATAATCCTCCAAATTTGCAATATGAGATTCCACAAACAAGGATGGTATGTTTGTAAGATACAAATCTCAAGTAGCTATGTCTAGAAGA